>BJCM01152151.1:0-13469 GCA_018326385.1 Flaveria bidentis | reverse complement strand
CTCTGCCCAGAAGGTGATGGGCAGCTTAGAGTCAGACAACCTGGTTCTTGCAGCTTCAATCAGTGTCCTGTTTCTCCTCTCAGCAACACCATTCTACTAAGGAGTCCTGTGAGCACTGTATTGTCTTGTAACACCCTTTTCATCACAGAATGTATCAAGGATTTGGTTCTTAAATTCAGTTCCTTGATCACATCTTATGATCTTGACCTTGTGATCAGATTGATTCTCAATCTTCAAGATGAAGCTTTTCAGAATCTCAGGAGTCTCATCCTTAGTTCTAAGGAAGAAGACCCAAGTAAATCTTGTAAAGTCATCTGTGATCACTAAATAGTAAGAGGTCCTTCCTAGACTCATTATACTAGTGGGGCCAAAGAGATCCATATGTAACAAGTGTAAGGGTGTAGTGATGGAGTTCTTTTCCTTAGGCTTGTGAGATACCTTATGTTGCTTCCCTTTCAGACATGCAACACAATGGTCATCACTTGTAAACTCTTTCTTAGGCATTCCAGTTACCAAGTCATGTTTAATTAATTTATTCATCTTCTTAAAGTTTACATGGCACATTCTTTATGCCATAGGAAAGACTCATCACTATTGGCTTTAGACAGAATGCATAAAACTTCTCCAGAGGGAGATGTTTCTTGCAAATCCATCTTGTACATGTTCCCTTTCCTGGGGGCTCTAAGCAGGATGTTCTCATGAGGAATGACCACACCAGGTTTGAGAACAATGCACTCATGCTCAGTAAAGAGCATGTTATGACTTTGATCACAAAATTAGGATACACTTAGAAGATTGTACCCAAGCTCCTTGACAAAGTTTACCTTTTCAATGCTGAACTTACCATTTGTGACCATGCCCCTTCCAGAAATGTAACCATCTTCATCTCCTCCAAAAGAAACTGATCCTCCATCAATCCTTTCAAAGTTCTAGAGTAGTGACCTATTGCATGTCATGTGCCTGGAACAACCACTGTCTATGATCCAGACATTTTTGTTTGTCTTCAGCTGTCCCTGCACAAAGAAAATGATTAGTTAAATTTGGAAACCCAAGCCTTGCTGTCTTGGGCTCATTAAGAGAAACAGAAGGTAATGCTACAGTGATAGATCCTATGGTTGTGCTAAGAGGATCTTAAGCTGTTGTTGATGGAGAATTCTTAGTCACTTGGTCTTTCTTAGACTTCCACACCACCTTTGGAGTCTTGGACTTGACCTTCAAAACTTCGGAAACTTTTGGAACTTCGGAACTTTTGATGACTAAACCTTTGGAAGATTCTGCAGACACTGCAACAGACTTCAGTGCTTTGGAAGAACTCCTTTCTTCCGAGACCAACTTCTCTTCCGAGGGTAATTTTCCACTTGCCTTCTTCTTAGACTTGGAGCTTCCGAAGGAAACAGAATTTCCTTCCGAAGCTTGAATCTTCTTGAGACCCTTTGAAGTCTTTGTCTTGGTCATATGGACAGTACCTTTAGGATTGTAGGGACAATCCTTAGCAATGTGAGAGGTGCTTTCACACATGACACACATCATTTTCTTCTTCACAAGAGCTGCTGGGAACAAGACTATCTTTGGTCACATCCCTTCTCCACCTTCTTCTTTGCCGATACTGAGATAGTCCTCTTGGGCTGGGAACTATTCTTGGAGTTTGATGGTCCAGGCTGTGCAGCAGTGGTACACAGCAGATCAGTCTTCTTCTTGTTACTAAGATGATTTGAACAAGAACCAGAACTCTGAGCAGAAGAGTTTTGGTTGATGTCTTCAGTCCTTACTACTTCAAACCCTGTAGAGATGAAAACTTGTTTCTGCTTAGAATCAAAAGTAGCCTTGATCTCTTGAGCCTTCCTTGCTTTTCTTTGGCTCTTTCTGATCAAGTTCTTTCTCATGGACTTGGTCATCATAGTCTTCTTCTTTTCCTCAGAAGGATAGTGGCCCTTCTTAGAATCCTCCTCTTCACTCTTCTCAGAGGAGTTCTTCACTATCTCTTCTTCATCCTTTTCATTCATAGGATCTATGAGAGGAAGCTCATCTTCACAAGTTCCACACCTAGGAGGTCTTACAAACAAGATTGTGTGTGGAGAAGCTATCTCATTGGATCCCAGTCCCTGCCTGTTTTGATAGCAAACCTTGTTGTGCAGGGATGTGGATATCATGTTCTTGAAGGTCTATTCTTCAAGAACACTCTTTTCTGCCCTGGCTTTACTGATCACAAGCTCAGCCTGGCACTCAGTCAGCTTGGTTGTAAGATCTTTGATCTAAGTCCTACAATCTGTGTGTTTATGTCTTAGAACTGAAATTGTTTTCTCTAGGTCCTCTATCTTTAGTTTATAATCATTTTCAGACTTTCTAAAATCAGATTTTAAAATGTTAAAGGACTCAAGATCATATCTCATCTCCAAGTTATAGGACCTATATCTATTGACTTTAGCAATGCATTCAGGAATACAGAGATGTTCCAATACCTTGGCTTCATCATGATCTGCCATCAATGCTTGGTTTGGAGAAGCATCTTCCACCTGAAAGCTCTAGTCAAAGCCTCCTTCTTCAATAGCAATAGCAGCCTGCTGCTTTGACTTCTCATTCTGGAGAGCTTTGTCTGTGTAGTTAGGTCTGGACTGTGTTTGGCCACCACTTGTTTTAGGTGCCTTACACTCTCTGGCAAAGTGGCCCATCAAGTAACAGTTGTAACACTTGACTTTGCCTTTGTCCAGGCCAAACTTTCCACTGGTTGCATTGCTTGGAAACTTCCTTCCAGTCCTCTTGTAGAACTTCATGGCTCTATGAGTGAGAAAAGCCATCTGCTTGACTATTTCCATGTATTCCAGATCATCTAGATGAATACAGTCCAGGTCTTCAAGAGTGAAAAGAGAGTTACCACAGCTTTCATTAGAAGACACAAAAGCTTGAGAAGAGCTTGTCTCTTAGAATGGGCTTCCTTGAGTGTAGTTCTCCCTTGGTGTCTCTGGGTAGGTGATGAAAGGACCTTTTGGTGAGTTTTCAGGGTAGCATATGAGATGATGTTAGGGTTATATGCGATCCCTTTCAACCACATGCAGGGCTGAACCCATTTGATTGTTGGAGTTGCCAAATGAACCTTGCATGTTCATCTCCATCTGGTAGCCACTGAGAATCCCATATAACTCTGTCAGACTAAGAGTTTTGAGATTTTCAGTTCTATTGATCACCACACAGTATGTGTCCACTGCCTAGGTAGTGAGGACATGAACTTCCTTACAATGTCTTTGTTCTCAAGAGAAACTCCTCCATCAACAAGGGTATCAACAATCTTAACATACCTGATGTATTGTTGAGTCATGGTTTCACCTGTTTTGAAGGTAAAGTTTTCAAACTGCTACTTCAGGAGATCCTTCTTGTTCTCCTTGGCTTCAGAGGAACCCTCATACATCAGTTTTAATGCATCCCACAGCTGCTTAGCTGTTTTGCACTTCTTGAAACCTCTGTACACAGAGTTTGGAAAGGCAGTTTAAAGGGCTGTCATGGCTTTTTTGTCAATCTCTACTCTTTTCCTATCTTCATCAGAGTAGTTAGCTACATCCTTGGGGATCATACCAGCACCAGTAGCAGAAGGGGTGCTAGGTATGAAAGGTCCATTCCCAATAGACTCCCATATTCTTGAATCTAGAGACCTGATGAAACCTTCATTCTCAAACACCAGGTATCAAACTCATCAAGAGTGATCAGTGGGGACTTGTTCATGGTTCCAGTTTCCATATCAGTCTTGGAAATGGCTGCCAATTGAAAAGTTTAGTATTTGTGTGTGTGAGGGATCTTAAGATGGCGAGATCTTATATCAAGAGCCTGGAAAGCTTTGATACCAAATGCAGGACCGGTGAAGGGGGTCAATTACAACATAACTACACAAAGAGGAGATTAACCAAACTTAATCAAACAGTAAGACTGGATTAACCACAAGTTTGACACTAAGTACACAAGTAATATAAGAGATAGAACACAAGAGCAAGATACACAGTGAGATGATTTTCAAGATTGCAATAAATTGCTTTCTCAAGTTCTATTACAAGTGTTACAAAGCATAATGGAAAGATACAAGAACAAGGAATATTTATACTACAACCTACAGTTGCCTATACTTTGAAAGCCAGCTGGATACAATTGACTAGACACAAACGAAATCAATTATAGAGTCAAATGGCAGATTGCCTTTTGACTAGTGACTATGACATGCCATAGCTCACATCCTTATCTATTACAAAAAGGATAAAGTACATGAAGTAGAAAGTTACAGACTCAAGACCTCAATGTACAGTTACCAAAAGCATGGACCTTTTCACCAACTCATGTAAGTTGGTGACTTTACAGAGGTGCAGTGGAAAGGTGTCCAGTTTTATGGAACAGTACTTCAGATAAAGCATATGTCAAAAGTCTTCCGAAGAAATATGTCTTCATAAGTTGAAGCTTCGGAAGACTTTGTCTCTGAAGCTTCAGAAGACTTTGTCTCTGAAGCTTCAGAAGACTTCATTTTTGGCTTTGGAAGATATTGGTCTTGGCTTCGGAAGATTTCACACTTAGAATATTTCTGTTGCATGTGTTCCTAAGCATTCTTCTTTAATGCATTTGTGCAGCATGCAGGATAGACTTTGGATGTTTGGGTTGCATCAGCCTCTTCATTAATCTTTATAATGTTTCTATCATTTCAGCCTCTTTAGGTAGTTTTTTAGCCTTTGTCTTTTCAGCAGAAAATTGTTCTTTCTCTTTTAGCTCAACTTATGATTCTTCTTTTTCAGCAGAAAATTTTTCTTTCACAAAGCTTTCTAATCAGCTTATTTTGCTCATCAAGTGGGACTGGAGATTGTGGATTAATCACAATAGACTCAATTTCTTTTCTATGATCTCCAATAAAGTCCCAAAACACATCATCAATAATGATGTCTTCATTAATAAAGTTGTTAAGAGCCTTGATCATGTCACTAAACTTAGACTCTTTAGTGTGTGTTTCTTCATGATCTTTACTAATATATACTACCATAGCCAAGCTTTGCTCTTAGGGCTTGGTTCCACTTGATTCAGCTTTTTCAAAAGGGTATGAGAATCTTATCTTCTTATAAGAAGGAGAGTCATCATCACTCTCCCTTGAGGAACTTCCTTCATTATCGTATTCCTCCTCATAATCTTTCTTCTTCTTCTCAATTTCATCTTTATCACCTTCATCATCCTTCTCTTTTTCAACTTCCTATTTTATCATAATTAACTGCTCCAACTCAGCTTTCCTCTTATTCAGGGATTCTATATGTTTTTATTGTTAAGAGTTTATGTCGAATTGTTCCTCAATCAATGCTTCCTGCTCCTCCATGGCTATTGTCTGGATGGCTAAAGTGTCCACATGACCACTTACTTGATCCCTTGATTGTTTGAGGGTAGCCTTAAATTCTTCAATTTCTTTATCTTTTTCTCCTTTTTCAGCCTCATACCTCTCTTTCATCTCTTTCAACTCCTTTTCTTTTTCATCCAACTCAATAGTTTATCTCTTATGATACCAGACCTTCTTTCCAGGATTTTATCCATTTTGGCCACCTTCTTCAGAAGCTCAATAATCATTTCATCCTTTTGATCTGGTTTGTTCACCTCTGATTCAGTGAAATTCTCAAAGGGAAATGTTTCTAAAGTAACTTGCCTAATAGGCATCTTCCTTTGATGATCCCCCTCATCAGTAGATGATTTAGATTTCTCTGAGGAGCTGGTAGAATTACCAAACTCAATAGGCTCAGTAGAAGTGGGTGATGATAGAATGGGAGATGTATGGTGAGGGTGAATGGGTGATACATAAGGTGAATGGATGGGTGATATCTATGGTGGGATGTTGGGTAGTGTTTGTGGTGAGGGTATTGGAGATCTTTGTGGTGATGGAATTGGTGTGGGCATAAAAGGTAAGGCTATATCAACTTCATGAACAGAAGGCCTAGTGTGAAGATCACCACCTACATCAACCTGTGGTGACATTGGCCTTTGCCCTTCTTCAGCTTCCACAGGATGCTCATCAATATGTTGTGGATCATGAGTAGCTTGTTGTTCTTCTTCTTGAATAGGCTCATCAATAGGAGCCTCTTGTCCTTCTACTTGTTCATCTAGATTAATCTATTGCAACTTCTAGGGTAATTATGGAAAGAAAGTTCCATTGTAGAAATTCCTAGGATGTCTCTTCTTATTGTTTTTGTAGGTCTTGGCATTATAATGAGGAATGTCTATCACAGGTCCTTTAGGTACAATATCAGGGAAAGGTTCATTGATGAGTTATTGTAAGAACCTTGGATACATAAGGAACAGGTGTCTTCTATCTTCCTAAATATTTGACACCAGACCATTAAACACATAAGTAGACATGTTGAATGGCATGTTTGTGCATAGAGCACATATAACAGAAGAGGTAGCTACTAGTATATCATTCCATCCAGTCTTCCTCTTTGACAAACAATGTTGGTAGAGATGAATAAGGAACCTTCATTGTAAGTCAACTAACCCCTTTACAATCTGCTTCCCTTCATAACCACCTTCATACCCTATGTTTGCAAAGAAATTCATGTTCTTATCATCTTCTAATTCTAAGGGAGAATTGGCATTGTCACCAAACTATAGACACTGTCTCACCGTTTGCTTAGTAATGGCCAAGGTATGATCATCAGTTATTCTCCCTGATAGAGTCTTTACACGATCTATCTCTATCACTTTAGCAGTGCTCCAAATTTACCTTATGAATCTCTTATAAATGATTGGTCTAACTGTAATAGCATGAGCAACTTTGTGGTGGATATGAATCCGATCATGTCCCTTAGTCCTTCTGCCTCAGGTACATTAGGGTCAAGATAACCACTGACATTATGGAGCTTACTCCATGTAAGATGTAACCTACATTAGAGGCATATGAATTAGAAAATTTGATATATATTGACAGATAGTACATTAAAAATCAAATACTGATTTCTTAGTTTGACTTTAATGGTCAAAATTAAGTGTTCTAAGGTACTGTTTCATAGAAATCATACCCAACTTGATTATGACATGAATACTCATTTTTAAGTGATTATTCAAGTTTATGAAGATTATTTTTTTTGATTTTAACACCTTTTAATATTTAACATCAACATTTTCAATTTCGGTTAACCCGTGACAAGAACTTGTTTTAACAAATCACTTATATGTTGTTAAATTCTTGTTAGTGAAGTTCATTGCACTCGAAAATGTCTCTCAAAACTTAGTTTGAAGTTAATTTTGGTGATTCTTTCTTAACCTAGGGTTCTAAGTTCAAAATGAGTTTGAATGTCCAATGGTTTTAGGTTATGAACTTTGAAGATATTCAACTTGTCTTCGATACTACTATTGTAAAGAATCGAGACTAGGGAGTGTTAGGGTGAATGAATCAAGAACATAGGTTTTGGGTTTTGGGTTTTTGGGTGATGGTGATGATGATGGATGAAGAACAGTGATGACCACTCGTTGCACTTTTATTTCTCTCAATTTGAAAAGTATTAAATGACCTTCTGATTTAGGCTTATATAATCGATTTAATGACTTTTGTGTTATTACAAGTTTTAAAACAAATGCGGCCTAAATTAGAACATCATTGTAGAAAATGCGGTAAGGAAATTTTTCATTAGCATTTGTGTACTGTTACAAATGCGAAAGTATATAAACTTAACTGCATTTCTTCACTGTAGAAAATGCGATTCAACAAAAGTTGTTAGCATTTGTTCACTATTGCAAGTGCGGAAGTTTAAAACTTAACAACATATGTATATTACAACAAATGAGGTAGAATAAATTTCACCAGCATTTGTTCACCGTAGCAAATGCGATAAAGCAAATTCCTTGTATCATATAAACTTCAACAAATGTGGTAGAACAAAAGTTTGCCCTCATTTCTTGACTTTCATGCATCATCAAGACAGAAGAGATTAAGTATATTATTTATTCATTTTGATACAAATAGTAGTTTTTAGTGTTGATGCCAACCCCATCTAGGAAATACAAATGAGAAAAAAATACGGCAGAACAAAAGTTTACCACATAAACAAATGCGGTTGAACACTTTTGTCCGCATAGGTTTTTAACACTTCAAACTTTTTATGTATACTTCTTTGAAACAAATGTAAACGAATCCCATTATGGTAGAGTTAACTTGTCTGCATTTGTTTCACTTTGTTTTTAATGACATGAAAATAGTTACCCGCATTAGTTATATGCCTGGGTTACCTTCACCTGTATTAACCAATGCACTAACTCGCATTAATATTTGAACATAATCAAAATTAATGTTTTTGCAGTTTGAAATCTTTTCTACTTTCTATTGTTCTATTAGCTTTTATGAAGAATTGTCTTTGCTTTTTACTTATTTCTTATGAAGTTTTGACTGTTGTTGCAATCGTCAATTCTTGCTTGGATTGACTTGTATATCATATGTGATACAAGTTTCCCAGTGTTTGACTGATCTTAGACTTTTATGCTTCCAACTGTCTACATAAGCTGAGATACCATTGTATAACTTCTGCACCAACACAGTCAATTTTTGTGTTTTGATTTTATAATTTTTTAAGAAGGAAAATACTTGTACAAAATGATCAAAATTTTAAATTACTCCCCCTAAAGTTTATATCCATATTTAGATAGAAACTTTAAAGATTTAAAACTTTTGAACAAAAATCTTTTTGTAATGATTTTAGTTTTCTTATGAAGAGGAAGTATACTTTTCTAGGGATCATATCAATTTTACATTACACAAGTGCAATCTTTGTTAGTAAAATAGACATGTTTATGAACTTATTCATTGAAGGTATGTTTGTCCTCTAAGACCCATACCTGGTTAATATTATAATGCATGTGATATTTATCATGATCAACCATCCTCATGTAATGCATGGTAGAACTTTTTCACAACTTATTTGACCAGGTCAATTAAAGTATAAAATCTTATTTTCACTAATCCTCATTGGATTCTTTTACTTTGATCCTTTTAATGATTTGATCCATATTGGGATTCTTTTTTTCACTTCACTTTGGAAGGTGATCCATAATGGGATTCGTTTGTTCATTCATGAGGAATGTATTCTTTTGTTAGTTCATCTAATATGGATGTGTTCCACATTCAGAATATTTTGGATCATGACATCAGCACTATGTGCTTGTTTTATTAGGTCTTTGCTCAGCAAAACAGAGAACAAACTGATGTAGGAGAAAGGGAGTCATTATTCATCATTACCTGGTGTGCTTAGGTTACTACATACACAACATTTGGATAATCCAATACTTACCAGTACTTTGAGATGAGTGCTTCACAGTTGAATATAAGTATTTAGTTCATCACAACATGTATCTTCCTTTCCAAGTTGAGCCTACCCACATGGTAAGGCATGTCAGTCTTTTGAATTTTAAATTAAGCACTATGAATGATATAACGACTATAATTATATCATTTCTATTAAGTATAAGACACAAGCTTTAGTAAAATGATTTCTTTTTTATATTTTGATAATATTTGAATGTTTTTTTTAGTTTTTGAATTTTACTCATGGTTAATCATGCTAATTGATTGAACTATGAATTCAAATCTACTAGGTTCAAATGCCTTGGTAAATAAATAAGCCAATTGATTATCAATATGAACTTGAATTAATTTGATTAACCCTTTTCAGCACAATCTCTCAAAAAGTAATATCTAATTTCAATATGATTTTTCTGAGTTTTGTACTAGATTATTTGTGATAAACATTGTAGTTGTGTTGTCAATGTGAATTGGAGTGTATAATAAGTTAAAACCATAGTTAAGCATCAGGTTTTGAATCCAGAGAATTTGAGAGCAACAAGCTAAGGTTGTTATATATTCAGCTTCTAGTGTTGAAACATACACATTTGTCTGCTTCTTGCACTGCTATGAGAACAGTCTAGGACCAAAAATTGACAACCGCCAAAAATGGACTTCCTATTGAAGTTGCATCACCCATAATCATTGTCAGTGTAGGCATAGAGATTGAAGTCTTCTTCCTTTGGATACCACAGTCCAAGAGCAGGCTTGCCCTTAAGATATATGAATATCCTCTTGACAGTATTCACATGAGATTCCTTGGGATCTGCTAGGACCGAATATTGGATCTTAGGATTCATCATGTTCAAATCTAAAAATCAAAATTAAGATGGGTGGACCTGTGTGAATCAAATAACAAAGAGATGGAGAAGAATAATGTTATGATTTCATTATCAGTTGATAAACAAGTTACAACAAGAATCATAGATGGCTAATGAAACCAAACCCACCCAAAGGAGAGGATTTATCCTTGGGTGATGATTTACACCATGAGAAACACAGACACAAAAGCCACACTTGCAAAAATGCACTAGTAAGTCCATTTATACTAATATTACATCATGACCTAGTTTTGACTTTTCATTTTGTCTTGATGTTGACTTTGTCTTGTATTTGTTTTCTTCTGTTTATCAACTTGGTCTCTGAACTTGTACAATGAGATCTTCAGTCGGTTGTGATTATCATTTGGTAAGCTTTACTTTATTACATTGTTGAACCCCGATAATAATCCCCCTAAACTGATCTTACCAAACCTTGAACTTGAAGATCTTCTCTGTCACATGTCATCTTAATTGACTAATGTTCTGACACAATTCACTGATGTTCTCCCCCTCAAACGCAGCTTGGCGTCCTCCAACTGCCTCTAGCCCATGCTCAGTAGCAACTACACGACTGCTTAGTGGCTCGTCACCGCTCTCTTCCTCCTCATCAGGAGGGTAGAAGTCCTAATGGAAACTGGCGGTGGTGGTATCTCCACGAGTGGGTGGTGGTGGTGTAACATGGGTAGTGGGGCCCCTAGTAGAAGTGGGCCCAGAATCTCCACTGGTGTCATCGTCATCGTCATTGGAGTCATTAGAAGGGAGAGCAATCTGCTCCACATCTAAATCACTCTCCTCATCCACCTACGTCTTGCAGGCGCCACATACTCCTCCTGGGCCAGATGCCCCAACAATCTCTTCACAGGGGGCTTTACTTGTTTCCCCCTATAGACTTTCATGCGACCCAAGGTCATGTCATTCATAATCTCAAGCGATACAGCATCGTGGCTCTCCTTTGGCAAGGTAGGCAGCTTCTCATCAATAATTGTTTGTAAGAACCTTGGATACATACAGATTCCCTCCTTGCCCTTTGCCTCAAGGTTCTCTATCAGGTAGGCAAAAATCATACTAGAGAAACTGAAAGGGTGGTTGGGTAGGAGTGCCATTTGGGCATTTTGGATCTAGTCTAATACGTCATCAAACCCACCCCTCCTCGACGCCATGCACTTCAGTATCACATGCGCCAAGTATTTAAACTGGGGACACTAGTTGCTTTTGTTAAGCACCCCTGCATTGATATCCCCAGCGTACTTCATCCTGAGGAAGCATCCTCTCACTATCAGAGGGTGTAGTCTAGTAGGATGATCTACATCGTCACCCAGACCAAGTACTCGCCTGATATCTTCAACAGTCACCTCTATAGCATGCCCAAAATAATGCTCCGGATGCAGTAGTGCTCATGAGAAAGATCAATCCGATGCACCCTCCCAGAAGGCCTGCTGAATAGACCTGTATGGGGTGCACGACGTAGATATAGCTCTGTAGATCCTGGATCTCTTTAGGAAGGCAATAATGCCAGCAAACTCTGCATCGTTCCGAGTTGTGGCGTCCAGATGAGCACAAATGTTGTGCTTGGGGTTGATGGACCACTAATCAGCCATAGATATGTAATACAATACACATAGACATTAGATCACCACACAACAAAAATCGGTTCAAATTAACCTGGTTGAAGTCAGTCTGGTTCAAACACGCGATTGAACCATACCACTGAGTTGAGTCGGTTGACCTAACATGCGACTGGATACAATCGGGTGACTAAGCATGCGATTGAGTTCAATCGGGTGACTGAGCCTGCGATTGGTTCAGCCGGCCGACTGAGCTCATTCGTATCACTCATTCGGACGATTGAGTCATTCGTTCAACTCAGTCGTGCGATTTTGTTCATCTGGGTGTCCAGTCGCATGACCCACTGTTCGTTCAACTGAAATTCGAATTTGGACGAAATCTTAAAATTAGACATCGTGTTTTGATTCATTAGACTCGCAATCACTTAACTTAGCACCTAATAGCTTTGATTTCAACATTTTACTTAGTTTAGTTAGGTTATTTGCCCAACTTAAGTCACGGTTCATGTTAGGGCCGAATTTCTTGATTTTGGAGTCAAATCGATGGAATTTTGGCTAGATTACACCGCATTATGCCTGTATAATCAACAGAGATCGTCAGAATATCACAAGATGAACTTAATTTGGGTAAGAGAAATTTTGGCAGAGTAACGGTAGTTTATGCGATTTTAGGGCGATTGGGGGGTGATGAGTTTATGTGATTGACTATGGCCCTATTTATACTGAATCTGATTTCAATCGGGCGACTGGACCCATTCGCTCTGTTCATTCGGGCGATTGGACCTCAGTCGTGCGATTGGTTCAATTGATCACATTCAGTCAGCCGACTTGGTTTCAGTCGAGCGACTGACTCATTTGCACAGCTCCATTCGGGCGACTCGCTCAATCTTGTAAGCCATTCTGGTGAGTGGTTCATACTCATGCTCCACTCAGTTATCTAGGGCATATGTATGGTCCAATCATACGATTGGTCCATACTCATGGTCCAGTCGTGCGAATGGATCATATTCATGATTTTGACTTTATGACCATTTGATATTTTACACCCTTTAACTTATTAATTAAACATTTTTAGCATTCGATCATCTCAGACATGATCCTTTTAACTTTGAAAACTTTTGATCACCTCAGACGTGATCCTTTTAAAACAATTTGTCACCTCAAACGTGACTCATTTTAAAACAATTTGTCACCTCAGACGTGACTCATTTGACATTTGAAAACATGTGTGGTCACCTCAGACATGACCCTTTTAGGTGATTAAATTCCAAATTTGATTCCACACCATAGTCCGATAGATACAACTAAAATGACTAAAAATTTAAACTAGCCAAAATTAACCTACAAAACAAAATGTTTTTGTGATTTTGTGAGGAGTGGAAATCCTAAGATAGAAATCTACCAAATTTATTTCTAGAACAAGCATCTTCAAGTTATTTTGACTATAAGTGAGACAATTCATTATGGAATCATACAGGTAGTCAATTCATTCAGGACGGGTTTCCAAAATCATTTGATGCTTGATTCTTGTTTTCATCGAGAGTCATTTAGCAGTTTTAGGAAATCATACTGGTACTACGAGATGCATACATTGATTTGGATTTTCAAGAATTGCAGCCACACTGATTGTCAGTATAATTGTCCACTTAAATCCATACACAGACTTTTGACACAGATTGGTGATAGATTAAGTTTTATTATTTCAACCAACATTTGTGGAGCCCACGCTTATATGGTAATCAACATTCCTCAGGA
>BJCM01152150.1:0-17890 GCA_018326385.1 Flaveria bidentis | reverse complement strand
ATTGCAGTCACTAAAAACCCGGTCCAACATCCAAAGACCAAACACATCGGAATTAAATATCACTTTATATGTGATTGCTTTGAAAAGAACTTAATCGATGTGGTAAAAATAAACATAGATTTTCAACGCACTGACCTCTATACAAAGGCTTTTGACAAACCACGTTTTTTATATCTGTTAGAGGTCAACAACATTAAAAAGAAAAGTGAGGTCATTCCTGAAGATGACCATGTGTAGTCCGATGCATCTTGTAAATTTTCATTTATTTTTCAATTTTTTATTTTTTTATTTGCTTAATTTAAAGTAATTTAATTAAAAAATTGGTCTTATTTCTTTGCCTATTAAAATCCTAAAACGCTAATCCATTATAGTTTTAAAATTTTAGGGGGAGAATAAATTTAGACAAAAAAACGAGGGAGGAGGAGAGGCAAGCTGATAAAAATAAGATCGTATAAATAGGGCCACAGTTAATCGCATTCAACTCATCACCCCCAATCGCCCTCATACCGCATAGCCTACCGTTACTCTGTCAAAATTTCATCATACCACAATTGTTCATCTCTACTGATATTCTGACGTGTGTGTGTGATTATACAGTTACAATGAGTTGAAATCTCACCGATATCTTAAAGAATTGTGCCCTAATTTGCGATTCTCGATCGAAACAAGAACCGAACCTTCAAATGGACTAATGACCTACTTAAACCAAGTAAAATGTTAAAACTAACGTTATGAGGTCATTAGTTAAGTGATTCCGAGTCTAAAGAACCTGTACACAATGTTTAATTTCACGAATTCGTCAAGATTCAAACCTCAGTTGACCGAACAGTGGGTCATGCGACTGGTCGTCCGGATGAACTCCAATTGTACGATTGAGCTGGCCGAATGGCTCAATAGGCCTAATGTATCATACGAATGAGCTCAGTCGGCTGACTGAACCAATCGCAGGCTCAGTCAACCGATTGAACTTAGTCGGCTTTTCATTCACATGAATGAATCCAGACGCATGATCAGACAACCGATTGAACACAGTCGCATGGTTCATTCGTATGAATGAACCAGAATGAATTCTATCAAGTTACTTAGAACTGATTTGTGTCATGTGAGTATCTAATGTTTATGTATCTTGTGTTACAGATCTATGGTTGATAGATGGTCTATCAACCCCAAGCACAACATATGTGCTCACTTAGACCACACAACTCGGAATGAAGCCGAGTTTGAAGGGATCATCACATTCCTTAAGCGATCTAGGATCCACCGAGCTATTTCTACACCGTGCACCCCTTACAGGTCTGTTCAACAGGCCTTCTGGGAGAATGCATCAGTGGATCGATCACGAGAGCCGTACAGCATTTGGAGCTCCATCCTTGGTATGGACATAGAGATTACAGCTGAAGACATTCAGTGTGTACTTGGGTTGGGAGATGATACTAACCACCCTACCAGACTTCACCCACTGGCGGTGAGAGGTTGTTTCTTGAGGATTAAGTACGCTAGGGACATCAATGCAGGTGTGCTCAATAAGAGCAACCTATGCCCCCAGTATAAGTACTTGGCACACGTTATCCTGAAGTGCATTGCTTCCCGAAGGGGTGGGTTCGACGACCTATCAGACCAGATACAAAATGCGTACGTGGCACTGGTGCTGAACCACCCCTACAGCTTTTCTAGCATGATCTTCTCTTACCTCATACAGAACTTAGAGGTGAATGGAAAAGAGGGTTTCTGCATGTACCCTAGGTTCTTACAGCTGATTTTTGACGAGAAGTTGCCCACGCTGCCAAAGGAGAGCCACGATGTTGTGGCTTTAGAGATTATGGATGATACGACATTGGGTCGTATGAGGGTTTACCGGGGAAAGCAGGTCAAGCCACAGTAAAGAGACTTATAGGCCATCTGGCAAAGAAGGACTACGTGGCGCCGGGGAGGCGAAAACGGCGTCACGTAGACAGTGATTCAGATGATGAGCAGTTACAGCTCCCGGAGGATGACTCCGACGACGACGACAGCGGTGATGGTGGAGATGCAGGGCCCACTCAACCAACGGCCCCCACTGCTGATATAGCATCTCCGGTATCTACCCATGACGGAGCAGAGACTGCAGGATTCCATCAGGACTTCATACCTAATGAGGAGGAGGATACATATGAGGAGCCTCTGACTCGGACTATTGGCAGTAAAGTTATTGCCACAGAACGAGGGCTCCCGGCGGTTGGTGAACGCCCTGGCGGGTCGGGAGAGACTGACACTGATCCCACATTTGCTCCCGATCAGCCAAGCCGTGTTCTAGGGGGAGCATCCTCCTCAAAAGGATCAAGGAAGAAAAGGATGGCTCAGCCCCACAGCTTGAATAATAAGAAGAGAAGACTCACCTTCATCACTACCACCACTACTAGTCCACCTACCACCACAGCCACCACCACAACCACCACCATAGCTACCACCATCACTACCACATCCTCTACCACCACCACTCCACCTACCACCTCTACAGCCACACCATATGCCACCACATCTTCCACACCCACACAACCACCACCTTCATTTATATTACCCTCCAATCTTCACCCCTGCCACCACATCTTCCACTCCCACACCACCACCACCTTCATCTATATTACCCCCAATCTTCACCACTGCCACCACCACCACTACTAGCCATCTAGCTACACCATCATCCTTCCCTACCTATCCATCTGGATCACCTCTACCTCCCATTGGGGTAGAGGAACAGCTATCAGCGCTGAACTATATAGTGATGCATCTGTTAGCAGCCGATGACAAGAAAACTGCACAGATTCGTCAGTTAGTAGATCTTACTGCTGCACAATCTCAACAGCTTTCTTAGCTGGCTCAATTGATAGATCAGCAGGCTCAGCAGATATCTCAGCTCCAGGAGCAACATGTCAAGAAGATTGAGGAGCTGGAGGCTACAAACAAGTCCATCGTGCTAAAGCTCAAAGGGTCCAAAGAAGAGCCCTTGAAGATCGGAGAAGGAGATAGAGATGATGATGCTGATGATGAGAGTGATGATGATGATGATGATGGTGATGATCACGAGGGTGATACAGATGCAGATGGTGATGATGATGAAGATGATTCTTCTGCTACGGGTGCCACATCTGCAAGCGAACGGAGGACCAAAAGGACCCAAGATCAAAGTGCCTCCACATCCGCCCCGGTAGCAGAAGAGCTGAAGATAAATGATATGAGTAATGCTTAGTTATTTATGTTATAGAAATCATATGTATTTGAATCCTGTATTAAAGCTATGTAATGAATGTTTATTTTAAATGTAAATGGTTCTATATTGATTATTAACTAATGATTGTTGTGTTATGTGTCTAAATCAAGCAGATCCAACCTTTCAAAGCGATGAATATGATGTTGCTCCCCTCCAACAGGTCAAGACTTAGCTCACGTTGATTCTTGATCTGCAGGGTATAGTCAGGAGATCTGTAATGTACACTCCTGAAGAGGGAGAGATCATTCACAATCTCACTGACAAGCAAATCGCAAAGATGTTCGAACTAAATGCCGATAAGATTGTGAAAGACGCCCTGATTGTGCACGTGGATAGTGATCATGAGCGTCATGATGTTGATGAGATCGAGATTGAAGATGTCACTGCACAACATTATCTAGAGTACACTGACAATAAAGGAAATTTCATTCCCTATCTGGGAGACACTCTTGTCAGTGACACTTTTGAGACTCTGGATAAAATAGAACAAGAGTCGGAAAAGAATAAGGGGCAAGCCCAAGCCTCAGACGTAGAAGTCAACATCAAAAAGGCTGAATGGGCAGCATATTTTGAAGAAATAAGAGCCCAACACAACGCTACAACATCAATTGTCTACACCAAGCTGTATAAAGTAAAGAAACACCAAAAGGTGTCAGGCAGGATCATAGCATGGGCACATTTTGAAGACCTCAACGTTTATGCTGTTAAACATGAGAAGGGAATTGAGTACTTCAGATTCCCACACGATCTGAAGACTTTTCTAGGTTTTGAGCTTAACTGGTTACCAAAGTTGAAATTGCTATATGTTGACCCTCGTAAGATGTCAGGCTGGTTTGAAGCAGCTCTAAAGAGGGAGTACCACACCAGATGGGTCAACTTCAAACCTCAACAACCAACAAGGTACATCAAATGATCTGAGGTTGACGCCATAACTGGAAAACCAAAAATAATGTTGAAGTGGAGTCCACCACGTACAATGTCAAAGATCCCACTACGGGAGATGCCACAGGACTTCACTCCACACTTCAAATGGTGGTACTACGATTGGAGAATGGGAGAGGCCGTTATAGTCTTGAAAAAAAATGGTAAAATGGAAACCATTAGGGTGTTTGACCCAATGTGGCTTACCAACTTGTCTGTAAGTGATGTTTATACATTATACAAGTGGCCACTGTTCTATGACTCACAAGATATTGTACAAGCTTTACAATTTTAGAATGTGATACGACTCTGTTTTGCTTTTGAGATAAATACAGGAGTCACTAGAGAAGCAAAGTATAAGAAGTTTGAGAAACTTATGAAAGATGTAAGACAATAGATAGATCTAGGTCCAAGGGGGAGTTTGTTGATACATATGTACCTAGATCCTGATCTTAATGTAATATGTCTTGAATGTCTTACACTGATGTAATATTGGGTACTTAATGAAATGCGAATATTTGATTGTGATTTGTAATGTTTAATATTTCATTAATGAGTTTTTTAACGCATATTAACTTGATTATATAGGTTTGTGGCTGGTTGAATTAATATAATAATGTTATGACATTGAATACATTCAAACTTAATAACATGAAGTTATCATGCGAATGGCCCATGCTAATGGACCATACGCATGAACAACTTCACGCAAATGACTCAGTTGCACGACTGAACCAGGAGACTGAATCAGTCGTATGATTGTCACATAAGAATGGGTCAGTCGCACGACTGAACACTCAGTCATGCGAATGGACCAACCGTATGACTAAATCGCACGACTGAACCATGCTAATGGTTCAGTCGCCCGAATGAGCAACCCTAACCTATAAATAACACCTAATTTGTGGAAAAACATAAGCATTGAATACACTTCGACTCCAGACGTACCCTAGCCATCCAGAAGCCTCTAAGTTCATACTCCAAGTTCATAGAACGCGGTAGATCGATTCCTAATCGATTCTTGACGTTAGATTCAATACATTATTGTTTCTACGTGCGTTCACACTGATTGGATCGCCAATCAAATAGGATTCTGCACTATTTGGTTTGGTTTACACGTTAATCAGTAGGTATTTCGTTGAAATACCAGATCCTAACAGAGACTGAAGAGGAGATGAGACAGCATTACCCACTTTTGTTTGAGGAATAACAGGTTTCAGGGACGAAACCTAAATAAGGGGGTGGACTTGTAACGCCCAGAATAATGTCTAAGCGTGCCAAATAATAATAATGGGCTTAGACAAGACCATTTAATGAAATAAGATGGATATGGGTTCTGGACCGAGTTAACTCTTTGGGTTATGATTTTGATGAGTTTAAGGTCTCGAGAACGCCTGGTATATATAAACGGATCTGCTTGAGCAGCTCTTATTTGCAACTTAACACTCTAGTTCTAGAGAGAGAGTAGAGGTAGAAAGTAGAGAGAATTGAAGATTCAAGGCTTAGTTGATCTCGAGATTGAAGATCGATGTTCGTGGGCATCCAAACAACAAGAAAAGACCAAGAATCCAGATAAGAAACATCATTTAATCATTCCTTTTGATGTAAACTCGGATTTTAGGGTGTGGGTTTATGAAAGTGGCAAAGATTTGCCCAAGACTCATGTTTTTGTGTAAGAAAACATGTAAGAAGCTTAGATATAGCTTATTGGGTGATAAACCAAGGTTTTGGATGTAAAAGATTGAAGTTTTGGGTCAAAAATAGGTTGGTTCGTAATTTTCAGCTCGTTCTGCGAAATTACAAGTTCATCCAACGAAATTGCATAGTAGTCCAGCGAAACTAAGCTTCCAACAAAACTATTCTTTCGCAAGTAGTTTCGCAGACATGGTTTTCCAATGAAAGTTTGGCGAAACTGGTAGCGAAACTGGCAGCAAAACTAGCAGCGAAACTGCTGGCGAATTTGCTAATCTTGCAACGGAATTAGGAAGAAATTAACTCCTTTAAGTGTTAACTTATCAGCAGGTTGTGTAGTGCAACCCTTTCTTTGAAAGCTTTATTGAGGAGCAACTCATCGAGTACAGGTGAGTTCTAGATCCCCTATTTTAAAGGTTTTGAATTAGTTTGGGGTTGGAAATGCATACTAAGTAAATGCTTTAAATGACCAAGATTTTAAGGATGTGCCTCTTGGACCCCACTAGGGGTTGCTGCCCCTTGGACCTCATGCCCCCGAACCCCTACTGTCCCGCGGAGGGTCGGCTATGTTTGATGATGACCTACGCTTGTGGTCCATATGTATATGTATGTGAATGTGCAATGCATGATGTTTATCATGATGTGTGATGATATATGTTATGTATGATGATGTTATGCTTATGTATGATATGTTTTCTTATATTCCTTAATACATATTATGATGTGACTTTACGTGTTGTGATTATGATAATGAACGTAAAGTATTATCTTAACAAATTAAAAGAATTAAGATAATGAAAGTGGAACATAATGAATGAACGAATGAAAGCCTTGCAAGCAAATTGAGAGTTGTTAGCTCAACTGTGTGTGTCTACAACGTGTGATTTTGGCTTACTCATAAGGGTTCATACACACAGTAAGAGTTCAGTCTTGGTGACTGCTCCAATATGTTCGATTTCCTGATTATTGTGTGTTATACAACGTGTGATTTTGGCGAACCCATAAGAGTTCACACACACAAGGGGAGTCTGTCCTAGTGACCACTCCATAAGTGCGTTATGGGGTCCTTGTCGTTTAACCCTAGATGAATTGCTTGGTGCTCTAAAGGAGGGTTAAGTACATGACAGGACCTACATAGAAGTGAAAGAAAATAAATGTACGAAAAGAGCGATAAGTACGAAAAGTGCGAAACATGCGATATGTACAAAACGAACGATGATGAAGATAATAATTATTAACTTGTTGTACGTACGATGTGTGATCATATGTGATAGTAAAGAAAATGTTTTAATGAATGAAAGGTAATATAAAGTTTTAAAAAATTAGAACTCACTCAGCAACACTGACTTTTATGCATTATCCAGTTGGCAGGTAATGGTTGCTGAGGATGGCACGGGGTGGCTACTTGGCTCATTTTGCATGGCATTCTTTTGTATAATGTTTTTGTATTGTAATGCGAACAAACAATGTTTTGCAACGAATGTTGTATTAACTTGCAAAAGCATTAATATTAAAATGAAAGGTTATTTTAATGTTTCCGTTGTAATGTTTTATCAAAGCTAATATAGTTATATGTTTTATGTGCGATGATTTACCAGTTGTGAGCATCCAAGGAACGGGGCTTTAGAAAAGTTGGTGTAAAAGTGGGCATGGCCGCCCAATTCTCGTACAACACATATCTTACAGATATTTTTAGAGAGATAAGAAGAAGTAGAAAAACTCTTGGGTTTTGAAGAAGAACTAGAAATTATCAAAATCAAGGTATGAATTCATGGTTTTATGGTGTTCTTAACTGGCTTTAGCCTCGGTTGTATACTTATGTGTGTTTGTGTGTTCGGTTGTGTGTGTTTGGTGGGTTTTTAGGTGATAGAACTCAATTGCATTCGGGTCTTGAAGGAAGTCATACCTAAGAGGTTGCTAAGGTGAGTTCTAGAAACCCTTTTTTTACTTGTTTTAAACTTATTTGGGGCTGGAAATGCATGTATGAATATTATTATAAAAGTGGGTTTTCACCCGATTATATATGTGTATGTGTTTACGGGTGGGATTTGATTTTTGGGTGTGTTTATGGTTATGAATGTGTTATGATTGTGTTTCTAAGGCTTAGAATGTATGAGTTAAGCTTAGAACATGTTAGATGATGATTAGGGACTGAATTTAGTTGTTTAAGTATGACTTAGACAGCCCATGCACCCAATCAGTGGCCCATGCGCCCAACGGTATAAACTGCCTAAATGTTCCCATGAGTCCAAAACCCCATGCGCCCAAATAGTAGCCATGTGCCTGGAAAAGACTGTGAAGTTGTTGGATCGGTAAACATCCGAGCATGTTCTTGACGAAAGGAAACAAAACCAAAACCAAGAGACAAACAATAAACACGAACTATAATAAAATGGTTTCATTGATAAAACCTAATGCTTACAAGCTCGTTACAACATAAGAATCAAGACTCTTGGCAAGGGGAGATCGAGCATGATCTCCCCTCTCATCCGACAGCACCTAGGCCCCGGGCACAATCCTTTCAAAACCCCTTTTTTGAACTCTCTACACATTGAAACTGGTATATATATAGGCCTCGGCCCATATTAGATGCAACTGGGCCCATTCGTGCGATTGGAACATGTGTATGGTTCAATCGTACGACTGGAGCATGTGTGTGGTTCAATCGTACGATTGGACCATACTTATGGTTCAGTCTTACGAATGTCCCAATCGCATCTCTCAGTCACACGACTGGTCCATTAGCATGGCTCAGTCATACGACTGAATCTCATTTGCATATGCTCCAGTGAATGACCCAGTTTCATTTGTTTACAACATATCAGGTGTATTACATTAAGCCTAGACTATTCGAAAAGCGACGGACACACTATATATGACTATATATGCTCCAACAAATTCCCCCTTGGACGTTGTTTGCGAAGAGTAGATAACACCTCTTACAATCTTCAATCAATCTTTGCTCTGGTTTCCAATAGAATCAAACAAAAAACCATATTAGCCAACATTGCCGATCGATCAGGTTGATACAGTAAGCCTGAAAATAAATTTAGGCACAATAGCTTTCATTTACTTTGCAGAACACCATCATAGCAGTAAGATTCCCCATATGACTGATTTTTTTAGATAATGACATGAACAGTTTTCCATTGCTTCAATCTTCACACAGGCTAACCTGATTAACATTAACACCTACAGAAATTCCCCCTCAAATTCAGCATATCCCAATATATAGACATTGTGCTCTCCTAGCGTCTTCATACGGTGTATTGGGAAAAAGGTAGTGGTTCCAATCTACAGGTGACAATCTCAACCAAATCAACATGCATTCAGATTCATCATCAGAAACCAGCTCACATCATCACTTTCTGATTGCGTCTTTAATTTCTCTATATAGGATTCCCCCTAAGAATCAGAATCCTCTTTTTGCGGATAAATATAACTTGATTGGCCCATAATAGTCAGATGCTCCTGACTACCCCACAAAATCAATACCGACTGCTGACATCTTCTCTTCTCTCTTTCGTATTCCAACTACATTCATCTATTCTAGAAGTCCGACGAATAATGGGGTATACATCGAACTTATTTGATAAAAGAACC
Organism: Flaveria bidentis; assembly: GCA_018326385.1. NCBI lineage: Eukaryota > Viridiplantae > Streptophyta > Magnoliopsida > Asterales > Asteraceae > Flaveria > Flaveria bidentis. The sequence goes on along the minus strand of BJCM01152150.1, from coordinate 8,427 downwards.
GTAGGGTGAATATGCTTTGCTCATCCTCAAATCTGTGCAAGAGGCAGTTCCAGACTCTTTTTTTTGGTCTAGAACAAATGCGGATGAGTCAATGCGGATGGCTCAGTCGTGCGATTGAACATACGACTGGTCCAGTCATACAAATGGTCCATTAGAATGGCCCAGTCGTACGAATGATCCATTATCATGGTCCAGTCGCACGAATGGTCCATTCGCATGGTCCAGTCGCATGAGCAGATCTGCACGTAGATTTTCAGATCTGCAGCCACCAGGGCTGCCAAAAACCCTAATCTTACGAATTTTACATGAACCGAACTAAACATATACATCATAAGATTCGCAGGGTTGATTGGAACATGGTTTTGTGTTTGATTTTAACATAGAAACAACACACGTAACCAGATCTGAGCAAAACACGAAGAAAACGAAGTGAGTTTAACGTCAAAGAACGTGAAATAGATCCAGAAATCAAGAGCTTAGGTTGCTAGAATGATTATTAGATCATTCTAGTAGTAACTGGCTCTGATACCAACTGTGAAGTCGCTGGATCGGTAGACATCCGAGCGTTTTCTTGACGGAAGGAAACAAAACCAAAATCAAGAGACAAACAACAAACACGAACTATAATAAAATGGTTTCATTGATAAAACCTAATGATTACAAGCTCGTTACAACATAAGAATCAAGACTCTTGGCAAGTGGAGATCGAGCATGATCTCCCCTCTCATCCGGCTGAACCTAGGCCCCGGGCACAATCCTTTCAAAACCCATTTATTTGAACTCTCTACATATTGAAACTATTATATATATAGGCCTCAGCCCATATTAGATGCGACTAGGCCCATTCGTGTGATTAGACCATGCGTATGGTTCAATTGTACGACTGGACCATGCGTATGGTTCAATCGTACGACTGGACCATACTTATGGTTTGGTCTTACGAATGTCCCATCGCATCTCTCAGTCGCACGACTAGTCCATTAGCATGGCTTAGTCGTACAACTAAGTCTCATTCGCATATGCTCCTACGAATGACCTAATTTCACGACTGGGATGTTCCCGGGGAAGAAGTAAGTTCACTTTTGATGATGTATGGGGTATGTTATGGAATGTATGATGATTGTTATGTCATGTGTATTGGTGCCTTGTATGGTTATGCTTTGTATGATTATGTTTATGTTCCTTGTTATGTATGTTTATTTTTCATGGCTTTGTGTTTAATGTGTGTGAAAGAAATGAAAGTATTATGTAACGTAAAGTGGAAGATAATGAAATGAGAAACGTAATGAAAGAGTGTCTGCATTAATGACATAATGAATAAATGGATAAGTCTTACCCCGGTGTTGGTGCCAGGCTATGTGTGTTATGAAAGTCTTATCAACTTCGGCCTAGTACCCGCTTTTTGCATACGTTTGGGGTAAACTTATGTGTGGAATACTTGTTGCTTACCCCGGTGCTAGTGCTAGGCTATGTGCGTTATGGAAGTCTTATCAACATCAGCCCAATACCCGCTTTGTGCATACGTTTGGGGTAAACTTATGTGTGGAATCCTTGTTGCTTACCCCGGTGTTGGTGCCAGCCTATGTGCGTTATGGAAGTCTGATAAACTTCGGCCCAGTACCCACTTTGTACATACGTTTGGGGTATAGCTGATGACACTGATCCGGAAAGAAGTAAAGATAGAAAGTGATGAATAGTAAAGGAATATAATAATGATATTATCTATGTGTAGAATGAAATGAATGGTTTTAAATGGAAGTAAAGTATATTTTATTTTAAAACAAGAACTCACTCAACAACATTGACTTTTATGTGTTTCCAGTTGGTAGGTAATTGTTGTTGAGGATGGCACGAGGCAGCTACATGGCTCATTTTGGATGGCATACATTTTGTATAATGTTTTTGTGATGTAATGCAACAAGTTATTATGTAATCAGTCAACGATATATTATTTTGAAAAGCATTTACAATGAAATGAAATGGTTGTTTAAATGTTTCGTTGCAATATTTTACTAAAGTTAATGTAAATATATGTTTTATGTGCGATGATTGACCAGCTGTGAGTGTCCCGGAAACGGGGCCTTACAGTAAGCGTTCCGGGAAATGGGCCTTACAAGTTGGTATTAGAGCCATAGTTTAAGAGAAATGGGTAAATTATTTCGAAAACCTATACTTAAACTGAAAATGGGACCAAATGGAAGGATACCAACCCGAGTACTTATGCGCCATTAGGTAATTTCTTTTAAAAATTAACTGGCATTATATCCGCATTCTATTTGATTTATGTGCTTTTAGTAGATTTGGATACTAATGTAGTTAGGATAGGAAATGTTGGAGAATGAAGAATAAAGTAAGTGGCTAATCACAACTGGCCACTGTAATTAGGGACTTACTATACTTGACATACCCTGAGTTATTACCTTTAATGATCGTGTTGGTATTTGAATCTTATAGTGTTTAGAGGATGGCTGATGGTAGATCTTCGAAAGCATCACAAGGTGGAAGTCATTGTGGGCATAGTGTTGGGCCATGGATCACTAGGAGCCAAGCTAAGACTGATAAAACGGCTCATGAGGAGCCCAAGACTCATCACAAGGAAGGCGGCAATGAGATCGCTAATTTGAGGGCCTTAGTGAAGGAGGTAGTAGTTGAGTAGGTTCACCCAGTCATGTAGATGATTTTGCCATCTGTGGTGACCGAAGTGATTAGATGCGTGATGGAGGATGAGAAGATGGAAAAGAAGAAGACCTCGGAGAGGAGGAATGAAAGGAGGGGAGAGAGGGAGCAACCGGAGACTGGGACAATTGTCTCGAGTTATTATGAGGAAGATGAAGTTGTTCAAGAAAAGCATGGGGCTATAAGTATGGAGCCTTTTAAAGGTGTAAACCCCTGACTTTTAATGGAAATAGTAACGTTGTTGCTACTGCTCACCGATGGCTGAGAGAAATGGAGGCTATGTTGGAGATCAGCGAATGGAGCGAGGATCAAAAGGTGAAGTTTGCTACCCACTCATTTGTGGACTCGGCTTTATGTTGGTGGAACAATATTGTCCAGACCGAGAGTAGCAGGGAAATAGGATGGATGAGGTGGAGTGAACAGAAGAAGTTGGTGATCGAGGAGTTTTGTCCTCATAAGGAACTCGACAAAATTTAGAGAAAGTTCCTACAGATAGAGGCGGGAACCATGACTTACCAATAGTATGCTACTAAGTTCAATGAAATAGCGAGGTTGGTGCCAGATCAGGTGACGCCAATATCAACAAAGATCAAGAGGTATATCCAGGGTTTGTCGGCAGATATCCGTAGGCACATGATCGTCGCCCGGCCAAGTACTTTTAGGTTGGTGGTTAATCTGGGGGAGATTGTATGATGAAAGAGAGGTGGTAGTGGTTGAGGTGAGCAAGAAGGGTGTTAGTGATAGGAACTAGAATGGAAAGCGGTACGGACGTGGTGGTGGCACTCCAAATAGCAATAGTGCAAGGGTGGATTATCGGCGTGTAGTTACGTCAGGTGTGGGGACTAAGAGATGTGATAAATACGGTAAGAAGCATACAGGAGAGTGTAGGTGGGGATTGAGCGTCTGCTTAAAATGCCAGAAGCCCATGCATATGGCAAGAGAGTGTATGGTTGTAAGATGTTATAATTGTGGTTAAGAGAGCCATCAAAGAAACGATTACAAGAAGCCAAGGGCTGAAAGTTCTGGGGAAAAGAATAAGACAGGGAATTAAGGGTAGAGAGCGAACACTAAAATATTCATGATGACCTGAGAGGAGGCTTGGACGGACCTTGATGGCGTGTCATGTACGGTTCTAATAAACAAACCTTGTGCCTCTATGTTAGTTGATCCTGGTGCTAGTAGGAGTTTCATTTCTAATGATTTGTGTGCTAAATTGATTATTAGAAGTAGAAGTATTGATGAACCCTTCGATGTAGAAACCACCATTGGTAAGTCTGCCATGATTTCTGATATGATAGAAGGTTGTGACATAGAACTAGAAGGTCGTAGTTTTCCTGCTAGAGTATTCATGATGACCTTAGACAGGTTTGATGTAGTCTCAAGGATTGACTTGTTAGTAGCCCATGAGGCAAATCTTGTGTGTTGCAAGAAGATGATCTGACTGAAAGCACCTGATGGGAGTTCAGTGACGACCTATGATGATCAAGTTACTGTGGTACCTAATATGATTTCGATGGCGGTGGTAGGGAAGTGCATGAAACGTGGATGTAGCACCTACCTGGCTTACGTGAAGGATGTGGACACGTGAGTACCAAAGTTGTCCCATGTACCGGTTGTGTGTAACATTACCAACGTGTTCCTAGAAGATTTACCAGGTGTGCCACTGGACCGCAAGATGGAGTTCCAAATTGATCCGATACCTGATGCCCAACCTGTTGCTAATGCATTGTATCGTTTGGCCCCATATGAGATGAAGGAACTAATGGTTCAGTTGCAAGAATTGTTGGATAAAGGGTTCCTTCAAACGAGTATCTCTCTTTGGGGTGCTCTATTCTTGTTTGTAAAGAAGAAGGATGGTAGTATGAGGATGTGCATCAACTAACATGAGTTAAACAAGTTGACGGTAAAGAACCGATATCCACTACCCATAATTGATGACTTGTTTTATCACCACCAAGGTGCCAGTTGGTTTTCAAGAATAGATCTTCGATCGGGCTATCATAAACTGGAAGTGAAGGAACAGGATACTCCTAAGACAACTTTTCACGCACGTTATGGATGCTATGAAGTTCTCGTTATGTCCTTTGGATTAACCAACGCGCCAGCTGCATTTATGGATTTGATGAATTCGGTGTGTCAACTGATATTGGAAAAATCAGTGATTGTGGTTATCAATGATATCCTGAATTATTCGAGAAGCAAGGTGGAACATGCCTGGCATATTCAGGAGGTGTTGGAGACACTTAGAAGAGAGAAATTGTATGCCAAGTCCTCCAAGTGCGTGTTCTGGTTGCGAGAAGTTTAGTTTCTGAGTCACGTGGTAAATCCCGAAGGGATTATGATAGACTCGACATAGGTGGAAGCGGTGATGCAATGGATGTCTCCAAATACGCTATTCGGGATTCGTAGTTTCTTAGGATTGGTGGGCTATTATAGGAGATTCATCCAAAGACTTCTCTAAGATAGCTTCTCCATTGACTAAGCTGGCTTGTAACAACGTAAAGTTTTTATGGGGTCAAGAAGAAGAGAAAGCTTTTGAAGAGCTAAAAACGAGGTTGACGTAAGCTCTAGTCTTGTCATTAACCAAAGGAAGCGAAGACTTGGTGGTCTATTCGAATGCTTCTTATTTGGGATTGGGTTGCGTGTTGATACAATAGGGGAAGGTTATAGCCTATGAATTTTGACATTTGAAAATCCATGAGGCTAATAACCCTACTCATGATTTGGAGCTAGCGGTTGTGGTTTTTTTGTTGAAATCTCGAGGCACTACTTATATGGGACGAAGTGCACTATCTTCATCAACCACAAGAGCTTGAAGTATTCCTTTGAGTAGAAGGATTTGAATATGAAGTGTACAAGATGGCTGGAGCTTATCAATGATTATGATTGAGAAATTCACTACTATCCTAGCAAGGCCAACGTAGTGGCGGATGCCTTTAGTCGATAGGAGAGACCCAAACCAATTCAGGTGAAAGCTTACCAGTTAGTGATGACATCTGATGTGATGTTACAGGTCAAGGTGTTCCAAGATTAGGCGTTGAAAGAAGATTGCCTTAACTCCTAAAGAATGAGAGGTCTAGTCATGAAGTTGGGTGAAAACACTCTCGGAGTTTAAACCTGTTTCGGACAAATATGGACCCCTCGTTATGGAGATCTACGAAGGCGAATCATGGATGAAGCTCATAAGACTCAATACTCCATTCATCTCAGTGCTATGAAGATGTACCACGATATGAAGAAAGATTATTGGTGGTCGGGTATGAAGCGTGAGGTAGCAGAGTATGTGAGTAATTGCCTTACTTGCTTACAAGTAGAGGCGGAGCATTAGAAACCATACGGAAAGATCCAACCTTTCGATATACCCGAGTGGAAATAGGAGCACATCACCATGGACTTTATTACGAAACTACCATGTACAGCAAGGGGTACGTGCTATATGGAAGATAGTTGATCGTCTAATGAAGAGTGCTTACATTCTGTCGATCGTGAAACGTATTCATTTCAGAGTTTAGTGGATTTGTTTATCAAGGAGATTGTAACTCGCCATGGTGTACTAGTGTCTATTGTGCCTTAACATGAAGCCTTGTTTACATCCAAATTTTGGAAGAGATTTCATGATGCGATGGAGACAAGGTTACATAATAGTACGGCTTATCATCCTCAGATAAATGGTCAGTTAGAGAAAACTATTCAGACGCTTGAGGATATTCTCCGAGCATGCGTCATTGATTTCGGAGAAAGTTGGGACCAATACTTACCGTTAGATGAATTTTCAAAAAACAATAGTTATAATGCTAGCATTTGTATGACACCATATGAGATGCTATACGATAGGAGGTGTAGAATGTCCGTATGTTGGAGTGATATTGGACAGATGGATTGGGGAGCATTAAAGTGATCAAGGCTATGATTGAGAAATTAGAGAAGATCAAGGACTTTATGAAACCAGAAAAAGATAGACAAAAGTTGTATGCTGATAAGAGACGTAGACTGATTGAATTCAACGTGAGCGATAAGGTTATGCTGAAGGTTTCACCATGGAAGGGTATTATTCGGTTTAGAAAGTGGGGTAAGCTGGGACTGGATATATAGGACATTTCCGGATCATTGCTCGAGTATGAGAGGTGACCTATAAGTTAGAGCTGCCCAATGAGTTAAGTGGGATTCATCCAACATTCCATGTATCTCATCTAAGAAAGTGCATGTTGGTGCTAATGATTTGTTGGTTTTATGCATGTTGTGGCATGTTTTCTTTATGTTTTTTGTTACGTATTATTACGTGGCTTTACATGGTGTGTTAATACTTGTGTATGTAAAGTATTATCATAATAAAGCAAAAGATTAAAGATAATGCAAAGTGGAACTAAATGAATGAATGAATGAAAGTCTTGCAAGCGGAATGTAAGGAGGTTCAAAACCCATTGAGGGTTGTTAGCTTAACTGTGTGTTATATAGCTTGTGATCTTGACTAACCTTTGAGGGTTCACACACAGGGAGAGTCAGTCTTTGTGACTGCTCCAGACGTACAAAATGGGATCCTTGTCGCTTAACTCCGGAATGAGGTGGCTTTGTGCCCAACGAGGGGGTTTAGCATATGAAGGATTTGGATAGAAGTGAAAGATAATGAAAAAGTATGGAATGAATGAATACGTGTGATAATGATGTATGTACGATGGATGATCATATATGAAAGTAAAGAAATGTTATAAGAAAAGGAAAAGTATTTTATTTATAAAACTAGAACTCACTTAGCAATGCTAACTTTTATTCATTTTCAGTTGGCAGGTAATTTGTTGTTGAGGGTGGCTCGAGGGTGAGATACTTGGCCGTTGAAGACTGGCATCCATTTTAAGCATAAATGATATTTTTATTTTGTAATACAACTAAACATCATTTTTGTAACTTTAACAACGATGTATTATTTGGCAAAAGTAATTATTAATGCATGAAATGGTTTTTGTTAAATTATTCCGTTGTAATGTTTTTATTATTCTAATAAATCTTAATGTGTTTTAAATATTATGCGCGATAAACGTCCAACTATAAGCGTTTCGAGAACGGGGCCTTACATGTATCCTCTTGGTTTTAGGGTTTGTCAAGAGCTTCAAAAAATGAGTTCTAGATCCCTTTACTTAAATGTTTGTTTTACTTTTAGGGCTAGTGTACATGGTACATGATATATGTATATCAAAACTATGCTTTCTATAACACTCGATTATTTGTTTATTTTGAAGTTGGGAAAGTGAGAGTATGTAAGGGAGAGGGCAATCCTTACCCTCTCCCCACACCCACCAAAATCAACCAAAGAGAGAGAGGAAGAGAGAAAGAAGAGAAAAAGGAGAAAAAGTTGGTTCGGGTTGGTTCGAGTGGCCAAAATTGTTAAGAAGCGAGTCAAACCAAAGCTCTACTTCTCGGTGTTGTTTGTGTGAGTTCTAGGACCCCTCTTCTACTTGTTTTCAAACAATTTTGGGGCTAGAACACATCTGAAAATCGGGTTTAGTGTGTGTGTATGTTTTACCCTTTTGTGTATGTGTATGTATGCGTATGATGCGTTTGAGTCTTGATTATGAGCTTGTGTGTGCTTGAATGGTGTTGTGGTATGCATCCCTAAGGTTTAGGATGGTCTATTTGGGCTTAAAATGGGTTTAGATGAGTTTGGAGGCCAAAAAGTCTCGGCTGCAGTCGAGATGAACTGCATTCTGCATCAGCTAGGGCTAGGCGACCGACTGGAGACCGAATGGAGGCCATACG
>BJCM01152148.1:0-20664 GCA_018326385.1 Flaveria bidentis | reverse complement strand
AATTATTTAAAGAAGTTATAACTTATTTGATTTAAAGAAAATCATTATAAGGTAATAAAAGATAAACTTTTAAATAACTCTTGTCTTAATTTTTATAAATTTGAAACTATAAAATTAGAATATTAATTTGTTTAAAAATTTTAGAAATTAAATTAATAGTTACTAGAATAATATTATTTAACAATAATTATATTATTTTGATTAAGTATTATGTTAGGACATTATGGAATTTTAAAATGATAAAAAAATTAATATTAAAATAACTTGCGGGTGCCCGGGTTCAAACCCGGGACCCTATGTGTGTAGTTCACTTATGTTACCGTTGGGCTATAAGCCCCATGTCTGTTAAAAGCTCAATTGTAACATTTAAAAACATTAACTACAAAAACCCTCTAGAATCGATTTGATTCCAATTAAACACCAAATTGATATTGTTAAACTAATCAAACATGGGGCTTTGATTCCCTATGTGAATACGAGTGTATGTATGTGATTATCTTACTTGATTAAGAACGAATCAAAGTAAAAGGACTATGAACAAGGAGCGATCGGTTTGAGCTTACGTTCGAAAATTTGCTGATGATTAGCTTCAATTGGTGACATTCGTAGATTCCACAGAGGTTTAGGATTCATAACCCTCGGTTAATTGAAAGCTACGATGTTTGGAAGGTGGTGTTTGACTATGATGCAGGTTCGAGAACGAAGATGATATTCGTTTATGGTGAATGTGTATTTCGAATGAAATTGGTGTTACAGAGAGTTTAAGGGTGTTAATTCGAAGGTTGTAACATCATTCCATTGTTCCCATTTAGACTGTTTTACAACGACGGGTAACGACTTCAATTTGAAGCTTCGGTTTCATGTTAGCATGGTTTAAAGAGCGTTTAATCCAAATTGATTAGGGTGTTTGATTCGAAACCGATGCACAAACGTTTAAGGGTGGTTCAATTGCATTTTAATCGAGCGTTTTAAGATTTGAAAGGTCGCCGGAGAACCACCGGAGATTGGTCGGAGAAAACAGGGAGGCCGACGGTGTAGTTGGTTTTAAGCCATATTTACACCTTTGGTCCCTGTTGTTTGGAAGTTTATTATTTTATGTTGGAAACTCTTAAATTAAGTTTTAAAAACTACAAATTAGACCCTAAACTTATAAAACTTAATTTAAATAATTTATCAAATCAATTATTTACTAATTTTCCTAACTTTTATAAAACTTGTAACTTTTATAATTTAATTATTCATTTCCAATAATTAAATTTAATTATTAGTAAACTTTATAAGGTTATAAAATCCATTTTATAACTTTGTAAATTTTAATAAAACTTTCCATTTGGTTATTTATTGTAAAATGTTTAATAAACATTATATCTTTTTAAAAAAAATTATTTATAAGTCCCTAAATTATAAAGTTTAGAAAATAGTTCATAATAATAAGTTGCACATTTAATGTGTTTGATCAATAATAATCTTATTATGGAACTAAAAAAATAAATATTAAGTTTTAACTTGGAAAAAATAATGGATGTTACAGTAGTAGGCCCATAACTTTGGAGGAGGCGATTACTATCACTGCACAGCTCACTGAGAATCATATTAGGGCTGGAACTATGTCGGTGAAAGGTGCCAAACTGCTACAAAGGTGACACCCGAAGCTACAAAGGAGGTGAAGGTCGGTCTTCCTTCCAATACAAGAAGCGCAAGTTCACTCCGACTCGCAATTATGCGGTGACAGCACCAAATGCTCCTCAAAGGCAAGTGGTTGTTACAAATCAAGCCCCCGTGGCGAGAGCTTATTCCGGGCCGTACCCGATGTGCAATACTTGCAAGTACCATCACGCGAGTAACACTCCATGCCTAGTTTGCTCGTTGTGTTGGAAGTATGGGCATCTGGTGGCTACATGCCTTCGCGCATCGAACAATATTGCGATGCTTACTAATCGAACCTGTTACAACTGTGGTGAACCTGGACATATTCGTCCATAATGTCCACGCAATGCTGGAACTATGCCACCGGCTCTTGGAAGGGCGTTCAACATCAATGTCAACCAAGCACAAGCCAACAACGACATGGTTAATGGTATGTCGTTAAATTTCTTTTATTTATTCTTTGTATTGTAAATATTCCTACATGTGTTCATCATACCAATAATAGGTCATTACTGAACAGGTATGTATCTTGTAAATAGTCATTATGCTTCTGTATTGTTTGATTCGGGTGCGGATAGGAGTTTCGTGTCTTTGGAGTTTGAGCCTCTGCTTTCTAAGCCGCATGTTAATCTAGAAATATCCTTTACAGTTGAAGTCGTCGATGGAAAATCGATCGTCGTTGACGTCGTAATACGCGATTGCACCTTGAGTCTTAACGAGCATGAGTTCTCCATCGACCTTATTCATATGCAACTGGGAAGCTTTGATGTTATTATCGGCATGGATTGGCTAGTCAAGCAACACACGGAAATTCTATGCTTCGAGAAGTGCATTCGAATTCACCTACCGTCGGGTGATACCTTGAAAGTCTTTGGGGAGAAATCATCCCAAGGGCTCAAACTTTTGTCCTGCATTAAGGCCCGAAAGTGTTTAAGTAAGAACTACGTAGCTTTCATGGCGTATGTAGTTAATACGAAAGCCAAGGCTAAGGAACTGAAGGATATTCCTGCCGGGCGAGATTTTCCCAAAGTGTTTCCCAAGGATCTTAAGGGGTTACCTCCCGTACGAGAAGTTGAGTTCAAAATCGACTTGATCCCTGGTGCAAACCCTGTGGCTAAATCACCTTATCGTCTTGCACCATCTGAAATTCAAGTACTAGCTAGTCAACTGCAAGAGTTGACCGATAAGGGTTTCATTCGTCCCAGCTCTTCACCATGGGGTGCACCTGTGTTGTTCGTAAAGAAGAAAGATGGATCTTTCCGTATGTGTATCGACTATCGGGATGTCAACAAGCTCACCATCAAGAACCGATACCCTCTTCCTCGAATCGATGATCTCTTCGATTAACTTCAAGGAGCAACCCAATTCTCGAAGATTGATTTACGTTCTGGGTATCATCAATTACGTGTCCACGATGATGATATTCCAAAAACCGCTTTCCGTACTCGATATGGACATTACGAGTTCATGGTTATGCCTTTTGGTTTGACCAATGCACTTGTCGTGTTCATGGATCTCATGAATCGAGTATGTAAACCGTATTTGGATAAATTTGTGATCGTGTTCATCGATGATATTCTTATCTATTCCAAGACAAAAACGGATCATGAGATGCACTTACGACAAGTTCTCGAACTTTTAAAGAAGGAGCAACTATACACCAAATTTTCCAAATGTGAGTTCTGGCTAGAAGAAGTTCAATTCTTAGGTCATGTGGTGAATAGCCAAGGAATTCACGTTGACCCTGTTAAAATAGAAGCCGTGAAAAACTGGTGTGTTACCACAACCCCAACCGAAGTCCGTTCTTTTCTGGTCTTAGCGGGTATTACCGTAGATTCATTGCAAACTTTTCAAATATTTTAAACCATTAATGGCGCTAACCCAAAAGAACCGACTCTTTGAATGGGGATCCGAACAAGAAGAGGCTTTCGAGACATTGAAACGCATGTTGTGTAACGCTCCTATTCTAACACTCCCCGATGGAAACAATGATTTTATCGTGTACTGTGATGCCTCCAATAAAGGTCTTGGTTGTGTTCTTATGCAATGACGAAAAGTCATAGCATACGCGTCAAGGCAATTGAAGGTTCATGAAGTGAATTACACAACCCACGATCTTGAACTTGGTGTTGTGGTTTTCGCTTTGAAGATCTGGCGACACTATCTTTACGGGACGCAATGCATAGTTTACACTGATCATAAGAGCCTCAAATACGTGTTCAATTAAAAGGATCTCAACATGAGACAAAGACGTTAGATCGAGTTAATTAGCGACTATGAATGCGACATTTGCTACCACTCTGGGAAGACGAATGTTGTAGCCGACGGGCTGAGTCGCAAAGTCCACAACAAAACTGTCTCACTTCAAAAAATCCGAGATCGAAGGAAGTGGTTTGACACGTTAGAGGAATTTGATACCGAGATTCATGTGGATGTTAACGAGGCTACTATCATGCTTCAAAACATAAGGATTGATAGTGACCTCGAGTTATGCAATCGCGAGGCTCAACAAGCAGCGTTAACCGACGAAGGGAAAGATGAAGATCTGGCATCTAATGTTCGGTCACAACTGGAGATAAAACCGAACGGCATGTGGTATTTCTTGAATCGACTTTGGATCCCGAATTGTGATAACCATCGTCACTTCATTATGAACGAAGCTCATCAAACTCGATATTCTATTCATCTTGTCTCCGACAAGATGTACATGGATCTGCATGGTCAATATTGGTGGCCTGGAATGAAGAAAGACATAGTGTCTTATGTTTCCAAGTGCCTCACATGTGCAAGAGTCAAAGCCGAACACCAACGACCGAGTGGTTTACTTGAACAACCCGAAATCCCTATGTGGAAATGGGAACATATATCCATGGATTTCATAACCAAGTTACCTCGTACTCCTTGTGGCCATGATAGTATATGGGTGATTGTGGACTGTTTGACCAAAATGGCACACTTCATACTAATACGAGACACTTACAAAGTTTCAAGATTGGATCACATCTACATTGACGAAATTGTGAGTCGTCATGGCGTGTCGTTGCACATCATATCCGATGGAGATACTCGCTTCACTTTGCACTTTTGGTCGTCTATGCAAGAACTCTTGGGTACTCAATTAGATTTAAGCACGGCTTACCACCCTTACGTCTTTGTGTCCTTGACTTTGGTGGTGATTGGGATACGCATTTACCGCTCGCGGAATTTTCATTTAACAATAGTTATCACTCGAGTATCAAGATGGCACCATTCGAAGCACTTTATGGTCGTAAATGACGATCACCGATCTGCTGGACTGACATTGGTGAAAACTTCATCACTGGTCCTGAACTTATACAAGAAACAACCGATAAAGTCTCCATAATCCGCAATAACCTTGAAGTGGCAAGAAGTCGACAAAAGAGCTACGCTGATAAGCGACGCAAGCCATTGGAGTTCCAAGTTGGGGGTATGGTTCTTCTAAAGGTTTCACCGTGGAAAGGTGTTGTTCGCTTTGGAAAGAAGGGTTAACTGACTCCAAGATTTGTAGGACCTTTCAAAATCCTGAAAAGGATTGGGAAACTGGCTTATAAATTGGAACTACATTCCGACCTTAGTGGAGTTCATCCTGTATTTCATGTCTCAAATTTGAGAAAGTGTTTGGCTGACAAGAGTCTGCATGTTCCACTGGAAGACATCCAGATCGACGAGTCATTGCACTTTGTTGAGAAACCTGTTGAAATTATGGATCACATTATGAAGAAGACTAGAACCACTACTACTCTCATTGTCAAGGTTCGTTGGGAGAATAAGTGTGAAGCTGAATTCACTTGGGAGCGTGAGGACCATATGAAGGAGAAATACCAGCATTTGTTTGCTTAGTTCATTCTTAATTTCGAGACGAAATTCTTTTAAGTTGGAGAGATTGTAACATCATGTATTTTAGGGTTATTTATAGGTTAGCATTGTTAAATTCTTGTAAGGCTATTGTTGGCATTTATGAAATTTGTGGGTTATCTATGTTAATTTCTTAGTTGTCATTGAATTTTAAATTATGAAAGTTATTAATATAATAATAATAATAATAATAATAATAATAATAATAATGGTAATAATAATAATAAGTATAATACTAATAATAATTGTAAAAATGATAAAGGAATAGATAAGAGTAATAATAATAATGTTAATAAAAAATAGAATGATAACAACAATAATAATATTAGTAATAATAATAATAATAGATTGTAAAATTTAAAAGTTAAATTATATAAAACTCAAAGTTGACTAAGTTCAAGGGGTCTTTTTGTTAACTAGAAAACTTCAAACATTAACGTTTGGGCATAAAATAATAAGATTGAAAACTACAGGGACCATTTATGTAAGCTCTTAAAAATCAAACCTAACTTTTCCTCTTAACCCACAAAAACCGGCGAGTATTCGCGAGCTCCGTTTAACCCTTTAGTAACTTCGAATAATGAACTAAAACCATTTCTAATCGATTTGTTGGCGTGATTCGAACCGATTGGGGTATTATATTAAAGATCTAACACCGGTTACAGGAGCATTCAAGCTCGAGTAACCGTCGGTCATTAATCATCAACCATTTGACAATTAAAACCTAATAATAACCTAATTAAACTAACCTAATCGATCATCTATCAAATCTTTAATCGAATACAACACTCAATTACACCTGAAACGACTCCAAACACCAAATTTGATCATCCTTTTTCGTCTCAAACCTGATACTAATCGAGCACTATCCTTTGGTGTTCAAGAATCAGAATTGATAGAGGGCTTTTGATCTTGGTTTACCATTGGAAGCTTTAAATAGATGTTACATTAAAATTAGAGTTTTGTGAAAAATAAATATACCCAAAATTTTAAATAGACGTCTTTATAAAACTAACAAGCATACACATCCCACGAGTAACTACTTAACAGATAACCTATACCCCTACAAGATTTTAACTCTCAACTGTTTGTTACTAGACCAAAAAACTTATTATTCGATTTTTCTCTGGAGTTTGTTTCTGGTTAATTTCTCAAATCAGTCGGAGTCTCAAGATACAACGCTTTGACCCTGATGTTTCAAAAGTATTACTCTTGACCAATATATATTGGTGTCTCACATAGCACAAGTATTTAATCAAATGTTACAAATTTAAAGTCTTTTATAGGATGTCAAAAACCAAGCTCAAAGTTTCTCTATCAAGTTGATGTCTCCAAATAGTCTACAAAGGGTTTTTATATGATGTCACGATTGTCACCTATGTTTTAACAAAAGTACACAACCTTTCATGCATCTATACAACATATATTATCAAGAATACATTTTTTAAAAATCAAGGTTAATTCTCTTAGAACATTCATATTAGCCTCTTTATCTCTTTCTCCATCTTTATTATACAAAGATATTTTCTATTTTACATCTACATTAGTTTCTTTATCTCTTTTTCCAAATTCAATATATCGAGTATCAACTACAGTAACATTTTATACATAGAGATCTACTATTGATTGCTATCTTCTTCTAATGGTTGTTTTTCCCTTCTTTTCCTTTTCCCACCCTCTGCAGTTCCAAGATTTATGCTTATGATCATCAATCAATACTCACTAGAGTTACCCATGCCTTGATCTCTTTGAAAACTTTAAGCCAAAACCAAATCTTCATTTGTTTTCTTTGTCTCCATCATATCTTCTCTACAACAATAGTAAAAACAAGGGTTTTCTTCTTTGTTTGTAGGTTATTTGTGGATGAAATATTCCAATTCATTTTGTATTTTGTTTGAAACCCTTGACCTGCCATTTTAGTGTTGTTTTATATGCGATTTGGTTTTAAAATTTTAAGCATTTGTTCTAGCTTATCGTAAGAGATGATACCTGTTTAAAAGTGTAAACTACTATAGTGCTATGTAATCCTAGTTAAAGAAAACTTGATCTAAGGAAAGCTTGATCTTTTTGTTTGAGATTGAAGGTTAAAAATTTCAACCTTTAAAATTCAATCATGAAATGCTTCTGTTTGTACACAAGTGGTTTTGTGGATAAAACCAAAATGGTTTTGATTGGGTTCATACTTTATAAATGATTACTTCATGTTTTAATATTACCTTTATATCAATTGTTATATATTATAAATTTTAAAATGTGTTTGATTAAGCTTATTACAATCTTTTTATTACTTATGATTTATACATCCTAAAAATGTTTACCAAAAACATAAGTCCTTTTCACTTTAACTTATAAAATTTACTTAGAAAAAAAAATCCATAAATTAAATTTCCCAAACTTATCAAAACAACTACTCCTTATCACACATTATCTCACATAAAAACCTTAATTACCTCTTTTACTGCTTACATTAATAAGTTTACCCAAATACTAACTTATTAACTTAAGGGCTGTTTGTTTTTGGGCTTACCGAACTAACTCAGCTAACCGACCGATTCGGTCAGTTGGTCAGCCCATTTAATTTCGGCTTCGAACCCAACTAACCAGGTCTACAGTGCTGGCCCAAACCTTGAAAAAAAAATGTTAACCGATTGACTCGCAGTGCACCATCACCTCCAACCCACAGGCTGCTACCCCCTTGCGGTGGTGGTTCCGAGCGGTGATGTGACTCCGATGAATTTTATTACTTAAATAAAAAATCATTTTAGTTCCAGTTAGATACTAAATCAAACAACTAAATTTCAATAAAATATATACTCAATCAAAACTTCTAACTAAATCAACTTCTTACTCAATCAGATCTTAACAGCCCCTTGCTGGTTTCCCCATCTTATAAGCTTATCCAAACATTTTTTTTTAAACTCATTTTTCAAAAGTCAAAAATTAATAAATTCTTTTACCTATAAATCCTTATATTTTTTTATAAGTTTAACAGAACACGCTCTTATTGTGAGAACTTCACAACTTATGGCTTAACAAAATTAAGAGCACATTTAACATCTTATTTAGTACATGCGTCTCATGGGGTTGTGGCACTAAGAAGAATTCGGCAGAAAAATTGCGCCATAGGGGTTTTCAATTTGTTTTTGATGTTTTAGTTTAGGTGTCATTTCAAATATATTTCATGTCTTTTAAATATATTTTTTGAATGTTTTTAATAAATCTAATTATAAAATTATGTATTTTATTTTTTATAAGATATATCGATTTGTAGCGATCCTTACGCCTCATGAGGCGAAGAGAAAACACCTCAAGGCTCAATTATGTACTTTTAAACCTTGGATGCGATTGAGAATAAAATTAACAAATCCAGTCGAGAAAGAGGTAAGAAAGCCAAAAAGGAAAACAAAAGCCTCAAAGAAGACAAACTAAGGAAATCATTCAACTTAAAAATATAAAATATACTTTTCTTGGAAGAGTTACAAACTTTTATAAAAAAATTGATTACCTTAAAGCTAAGAAGATAGAGATTGATAAGGAAAAAGAGGAGAAAAACTTCAACAAGAGAACTAAAGAATAAGGCTAGTGGTTGAGAAAATAAAGCTTGTAAAAAAGAATCAAATCAACGAATTACGAAAAAAAAAATGTGAGTTTCATGCCAAAAATACAACAATTATTATTCTCCACTTTTTTTTGGTGTTGTGGTTCCAAAACTCATGAGCAATGCTCAAAAGCTCTACGGTTTATTTTTAAAAAGTTTGATATTAAAAATTGTATAATAGTTTAGCACGTCTCAAAATATACAATAGTTTAATATTTTGCAAAAAAAATCATAAATTAAAATGTACTTATGCTTACTAGACCAGCTTCATAGACGATTAATCTCAACCAATCTGAAGAGCAAAAGAATTCAATTTACGATCAGAACAACACCTACCTCTCTAATCATTTACAAAAGGTGGTTGCCTGAATTTCTGATCGATAAACAAATTAAAAATCAAAACAATTTCAATCTTAAACACTAATGTACAAAATCAAAACATAATTAGATCTAACAATAAATCAGAAATAAGGCTCAGAGTGTTGCTTTATGTGCTCAAAGAACAGCTTTTGAAGGCTGTTCTCATACAAGAGGTGTCAGAATATTAAGCATCGATCATCTTCGCCAAATTACAAATCGAAAACATCTAAATTATACCATTAACAAGATGATAATGATGAAGAAGAAATCAGACGAACAAATTAAAAAATAATAATAATAATTAACGATTAGAGAAGTGTTTTACAAAGCTCAAGCGGCTGCTTAAACACAGAGAACCTAGGGTTTGTGTTTTGATTAGGTGAAGAAGAAAGGTTAAGGTAGGTTTTTATAGACTTCTGATGGGCTTTAATTGGGCCAAATAAGGTTCACGTACCTTTCTTAAATGAGTCGTATATTGGTCCAAAAAGTTATGCACTATGATCAGTTTAGATAATAGTTCAATTATAAGTGGGCATAAAAACCGGGTTCGGATCCGATCCGGTGTACCGACCCGGACCCGGGTACGGGTAGTATCCGATGGGAGGCAAACACGGTTTGGACCCGTTTAAACACGTAGGGTTGGAATCGGGTTTAGTTTTTTAGTTTGTAGCGAACCCGACCTGAACTGATCTCGACCCGGTCTAAACCCGAATTGAACCTAGTATTGGACATAAAAAAAGAAAAGAAAATAAGAAAAAATAAACTAAACCCGGTATTAAACCCGGTTCCGGACCCGACCCTACCCGGGTATGGCGGGGAGGGGTTTCAAATAAGTGAACCCGACCCAGGTTCGTACCCGGGTACAAAAAAACCCAATTGAACCCAACCCGGTTTGAACCCGGTTTCGGGTATAGCTCAAAACCCGATTTGCATGTCTCTAAGTTCAATGACTACAAAATGGTGTAAAGTAACTAGAATCATAAATAAAAATGAAGTTAAGTGGAATTTTGTTAAAATTGATAAAGTGTTTGGTTGGTAAAAATTTAATCATATTTGAAATTTTATTTTGAACATTCAGTTGCAATGTTGAATATTCCATGGTATATGAAAAGAATTTTAGTTCTAAAGAATATATGAAAAAAATCATTTTTTAATTCCATAACCAAACAAAATTTTAAATGTTGTTTTTTTTTTTCAATTTCACTTTAATTTCAAAGAATTCTATAAACCTTTAACAAGGTGTTTGGTTGGTAAAAAATTAGTGAAATTTGAAATTATTTTGAACATTCAGTTGTATTATTGCATTGTTGAACATTCCAGGTATATGAAAAGAATTTGAATTCTAAAGAATATATGATAAAAATCATTTTTTAATTCCATAACCAAAGAGAATTTTAAATGTTGTTTTTTTCTTTCAATTTCAGAGAATTTTATAAACCAAACGAGACTTAAAGCTTTTATATAACATCTGAAGTAGTAAAACAAATCAGTAAACCGAAGAATAACGTTTTCTAAATTTTATCTTTCTAAACAACGTGGAAACTATAAAATGTGTACTTTAACCAACTACCTAATGAATTGCTAACCTATTTGATCGTTATTATCAAAGATACCTAATAAAAACACCTCACGTAAGCTCTGTCGTCATCATCATCCATGATCCTGTAATATCATTATCTTCACAATTCTCTATCTTCTTCACTACATGATTAGTTAATCAACACTCACCATCCATTTTACAGCACAATATATCATCATGTCAGGCCCTCAATGCTGTGAAAACCCACCAGAGATCGACTCCGGTGACCGACCGCAGGATCGTATAGACGATATCGGAGGCTTACCGTCGTACACTGCAGGCTCACTTGCTTCTAAACTTGCAGTTGTTCTCATTGCAGATATATATGGTATCTTTTTGTTGCTATATATACTCTCTACTATTATATGATTTTGCATCTTGAATTCTGAATGAGAACCGGGTTCATAAACCGAATTTAAAAATTCGGATAAAAATTAGAGACTGTTTGGCAAACTTATGATAATTAATTAAGAGGCTAACTTAATTAAAAGTAATCTTCTTAACAGAATTAGTCAGTATGTTTTTAAAATTTACCAATTAAGAGGTTATATAAATTTTAAGAAGTGTCATCAAGTGAACCAAATAATGATTGTTTTGAAGGTAGTTTTCTAATAAAATTATTAAGATACTACCAAACAGACCTTTAAAAAACTCTGTTGGAATTCGGGTTGATTTGAATAATTCCGTCAGTAAATTGTTGGTTAGCGAATTGCCAACTGTGTTACTTTATCTACATTTTTAGATTATTTTCGGGGATGGAGTTCTGTTGATGATCTCCAACACACGCAATCCGCCACTAAGTTTCAGTCGATGATACTTATTTGTTTGGTAGTATAAGTACGTATCCACATTAACATCTTACCTATAAACTTTTGTTGTAGGCTATGAAGCTCCAAAACTAAGGTATGAAGCTTCTCATGATGCGCGCGTGCTGATGTGCACGCGCTCTATGATGAAATTTGATCAAAGGGTTAAAGATATGTTGTTTTTGTGTTAATATTGAAGGCAAATTGCTGACAAAGTTGCAGCAGCTGGCTTCTTTGTGGTGGTGCCTGATTTCTTCTATGGAGATCCTTATGTCCCTGAAATGTCACTATCTTCTTGGTTCCCTAATCATCATCCAGTAAAGTGCTTACTGTTAGCTGCATTGATCTTAAATTCTTAATTTCTTAATCTAAAATCTTCGTTATTCACGCGTTTGATGTAGGGGAAAGGGTGTGAAGATGCGAGAAGGGTAGTTGCCGATTTGAAAAGCAAAGGAGCGTCGGCCGTTGGAGCAGCTGGTTTCTGCTGGGGAGGTGCAGTTCACTAATGGGTCGATTTGGGTTATATCTTATTTATATTTACATGTTAAATAGGTTATGCTATAAGTTTTATAGCTAAATAGGACGCGGGTCAATGTAATTTTAAGAAAAGTTATCTGTTACACGTTATTTTAAATAGTCGTCTGTTGACCTGTTACACGTCCCATGTATCTTTTCGCCTCTGTGAATATTGTCTTGTGTACTTGTGTTATTATCACTTAACTTTCAGATTATTGTTATCTTATTTAGGAATGACCCTGTCGAAACTGGCTGCGTATGATGAGATCGAGGCTGCGGTTATAGTACACCCCGGCCCGCTCTCAGATGATGATATTCAAGGTAATTTTACAATATTTTCTACTTGTAGCAACAATCATAATACACATTCTCATGTATGATGTTGCATGTAACCTTGTTATTCAGCAATAAAAGTCCCAACAGCAATCTTAGGTGCTGAAATTGATGATTATTCTCCACCTGAAAAGATCAAAAAAATTGAGGAAATTTTATCAGCAAAATCAGTAAGACTTTCTTTTTTTTATTTATTTGCATCCTGCATGAATTACCATGATTAAATCCCAATTGTTATTTATAATTTTTTTGTTTTGTAGATTGATAATTTTGTGAAGATATACCCTGGCGTTGTTCACGGGTGGACGGTGAGATACAAGGATGACGATGAACACACTGTTAAAAGCGCGATGGAAGCACACACGGAAATGTTGAACTGGTTCATGAAGTATCTCAAATAAGGATGAGCTTTTGCAAGAACCTTTGAATGGACACTAATGCTTCATACATTGCTTTGTATTTTCTGATTTAGATGTATTACCTTTGGGTCTACTAAACAATAACATGATATTCTTGCAGTAGTTATATTTAAAGATCCAATAACCTGGTGGTCTAGTTATATGATGTTTGTTGTGTTAGGTCAGGTGGTAAAAAAATGGTTATTAAAAAAAAAGTTACATCTAAAAGTCATGGATGCTCATTGCTCAATCCAAAACTATAAGTTGTGTTATAACCTAAGTGAATGTTTTTAAGGTAAAATAATTATGAGTAAAGTTCAATTTTACTTCTCGATAAAAATAACTATTTTCCCCCAAAATATTAAAAACATTAATTTACCTTAAAAAACTTCATAAGTTCTTTCGATTTTAGTCCAAAAGTTTCATTATTTGTTTCAATTTTATTCAAGATAATGAAACTTTTGAAGTGAAATTAATACAAGATATGAAACTTTTGGAGGTAAAACTTAATTTTATGTTTATATTAACTCAATGTATGTGCTCACAATATAACATAATTTTGTGTTTTTGTGTTAAATCAGAAATCTACACTCATATTAAGTTTACCCACATTAAGGAGCGTTTATTGGGTCGGCTTACATGTTATTCGAATTTGAAATTGTTTAAACTAAGTTTGACGAAAAACATATTCCAGTTGGGTTCTAATTTTTGTTTAACTGAGTCCGATTCAAATAATAAACACCAATGTCACATTTATGTATTTGATGACCTTATGACCCAATTACTATTAGTTGTCATAGAGCTGAGTTTAAAAACTAGTTAGATTATTGATTTTGTCTTGATCAGTCTAGGTTTTGTGTTACCCGCATCATGTTCGTCCTCGTCTTGATGAAACTCTAATCGTCTGTATATTTGTATCCATCATATTTGATATTTTGAATCTCGTTGAGATTTTGTTGTTTAAGTTTTTATTGTTTGTTAGTCTTGTTCTTGTTTCGTTTCGAAGTTTTGAAAAGTTTTGTTTTGAATTATTAAGAGTTGAGATTCTAATTTTATTACGGAATTAAAATGTATGTAACAACAACTAGCTCCACCGGCCATCTGTGGGACATAATCACCATAGATGATAAGTAACAAAATATTATTCAAGTATCAATATATCTCCACCTGGCATAATTACACTTTTAAATCAATTATAATAATAATATAACAGTTTTTTAAACTCATACATCTTCTGCATTACTGCATGTCTGCATTTGAAGTTTCATATAAATTGCAGATTCAAATTGAAAGTGTGAATCTAATCACATGATCATCTTCTCCAACTTTGAAGCTTGATCCATCGGATCGAAGGCGACGGTTGACCGGCGTTTAATTTGCAGATTACTGGTGATGGTTTGAGGTATTTATGTTTCAATGTTTGTAACTCGTTTTTGAATTTTAATTTTAGTTGATATAGCTTGAAGAGGATGGTTACATTATTAGTGCCTAAACTCTGATGTCCGTTGCTGTTATAAGTGTCGGGTGTTATTGAAAATGTTCAACTTTATGCAGACAAAAACTACATGTTTTTATTTTGAACGGCGTCTTTCATTTTTGACTTTCATTTTTGAGTGGCGGTCGCATCTCCGACAAGTCAGAAACCCATCATCCGTCAATGCTTGACCACCACCACTGCCGGCCTGAGAAGGGGGCGGAATGGACCCCCCGTTCAGGGCCCACTCGTTCTGGGGGCACAAAAGTTCAAATTTTTTATATATATAATTATAAAAAAAATAATTATAAGGTATAATACAATTAAAAACTTAACTCAATTATGTTTTAAATTAAAAATTTTAGCTTATTTTTCTAACCTAATTACTCAACTAATAGCTCACTAAAATATTTAAATTTTGATTGTAATTAAAGTCTAAAAACTAATTTATACCACAAATTTTGTTCTATTCAAACTTGAAATCTTGTCTACGGTCCACAGTATCTTAAGAAAGACTTAACGGATCGGCGATAATAGCTATCGAAAGCAAAATATTAGAGACTATAAACTACGAATATGTTATAAACCAAATTGCTATCAAGAATGATAGGAGAGATTGACGAGTTATTAGTTAACTATTACGGTATGTCATTGTAATACTATGATATTGCTATGTATATTGCTAAAACATTTCTTTTCATTAAAAAATTAGTTTATATAATTTAAGTCGTTAGGGTCCATGGGCCTTTTTTCGGGCTTGTCCAGGGCATTAAAGTCCTCGGGACCAGCCCTGACCGCTACGTTGTCTGAACCGGGCCCACGAGTTTAGAGGAGGGGCTTGGCGTTCCTCGGGAAACGATGGAGCCTACTGCCACTTGACAATAGTTGTGCCGCTACACGAGCCGAAACCCGCTAGCGTAACGCACTCTGGGACTAAAACCCAAATTGGCTCGGATTTGAACTCACGAAGTGAGGTTCAAAACATTATTGCCTTACCAACATCACTAAGGGAGCTGGTTATACAGACAAAAACATGTACAACTCATGTTTTTTTAAACATAACTTAAATTTATAAAATGAAATCGGATGAATTCCGATGACTAGAGTTCAATGTACTCATTAACCTCTTTGGTTCCATACTTGATGTTCACTTAGGGTGTAAATAAGTCGATCTGCTCTGAAGTTTTTTGAAATTAATTTACAAACAACTTGAATTAAGTCGAGCTTATTCTAAGGCTAATTTATTTAATAAACGAGCTTGAATTTAAATTTTAATTAAACATATTTAAAGATAGAATTCAAAAGAACCGAGGTTACACTCGGCTCTACTTGTTTAGAACTTAGATTAGACAAAACCCTTATCTCACATTTATTAAGGCAAATTTTCCGATTTATTTTTACATGTTAATGTTAATACCATGCCGATTTTACTTTAAAAAATGTTGACATAAATTATTAATTTATTTGTACGTGGAAATTCATGAATAATATTCTTTATATCCTCATAGCTTCAAATTTGTCCCGATAACTTAGATTAATTCGGTAATGAACCCCGCACAACTAACAAACGCGCTAGGGCGTTATGAGGAACGTAGGGGGCATCCCTCGTAATAATCTAGCAACGTGAGAATAAGAATTTATTGAAGAAGAGGCCTGACATGATTGGTTCGAAAAAAGCTTGAATTAAGTCGTTATACGAGCTCAAGCCAAGCTCGTCTAAATTTTATGCTTGATGTAAAACAAGCTCGACTTACTTCGAGCTTCAAACTTCACATATCAAAATTACATATCATCCAACCATAACGAGCCCGTTACATATCATGTGTAGAAAGACCACATTCACGTTTTTATTAATTGTAGTACACCATACAACCTTTAGTACCAGAACATAAACATTGTCTTATACATATTCAACTCATCATCTTAATGTTTTTTATTGTTGATTTGCGTTTAAAACACCAATCAATTATCGAGTTTGCATTCGATTGATAAATTAAAAGATTTAATATCTCTAAGAGCATTCACAACCCACTCTTAATCGTCATATCTATAATTACATTAAAAATCATTATTTTTCATCTCTCTTTTTTAATTAAATAATATTTTTTATACATTTAACATTATATTTTCTATCTCTTTCATTTAAGATCGTTTTTAATAAATGCTGATATATCATAAGTTAGATTGAAGCAACATAAATTTAAGAAAATGAAGATGGAAGAATATCCCACATATTGGAAAAGAAGATTTATAGAAAGGACAAAGGTACGAATAAGATGGGACAATTGAAGTTGTGATTTGTGACACCACTTTCACAAACACGTGCGAAGGCCCCACTAATTATAATTATTCCTATCATTCACCCACGATTCAATATATAATTCTTACTTGTTTGTTTACTACGAATCTTTTTTATTATATATGCTTTTCTTTTTAACTTTTACTCTCTTATGTGTAGAATGGAGGTACTATTTTCATTTTCATTAACTTATAGTTTTCGAAGTTATAATTATAATTATTATTAAGAGAATAGTTAGGAGAAGATTACATGTGGAACTTTTCATACATTCAAAAGGTGTAAAAAGTTAATGGATAGCATGATAATGTGGTGTGAATATATGTGTGTCTATAAATATACATATGTGTATATATGGTAAGAATTTTTTACTTTGAGTAAAAAAACAAATGCATAATGTTTAAGAAAAAGCTTACCATGGCAACATTGTAGGCCTCTTTTCATATGCCTTCATTTTGAACCATAATCACGAGTGGCATTGTGTTGGTTAATGTTTCCAAACATGACTTATGTTTTCTAGTGTTAAAAATAACACGAGTCATATATCTTGTTTATTAGAATATGTTGAATGACTAACAAGTCAAAACAGGTTAGCGATATGTATATTACTTGTAATTAAGTAATATATGAGTTAAACAAAACATAAACGAATTGATTTGTCACAAATGATCGTAATCACATTAAACTTATAATTATGGAGTTTCTAAGAAAAAGTTCATGTAATATTAAATTGGGACTTGTTTAATTTATAACAATTTGATCACCACTCTTGAAGTAAACATGCCAGCTTAAATATGTGGCTAAACAACTCAAAACTTGTTTATTTTGTATAGAATTCATTTCATGTTATAAATTCACCCTTCTATATTTTAAAATGAAATTATATTAAATTTTCATCAATATCACTAAAAAGTATTATACCTTTTAGAAGATTTGTGTCATGGTTATTAAGTCCCTTATATTTATATTTATTGGAATACCCACCTTTTTATAAGCAGTTATATAAATAATAACCATTCTACTTGTTAAAATATTTATCAAAAAGACTTAATTATATTTGAGCAAATAACTCTAACCATTATCATTGTGCTTTTGCTATAGATGACCATTCACAATTCACTATTTGATCTTAATTAACTCATTAAAAATTCACTCGTAGTTAAATTTAAGTTGTTGTGTTCAAAGCTAATTGAATCGTTTAAACATTTGAGTCGAGTTAGAGTTGAATGTAGCTCGTTCGTTGACTCGCTCAAATATATTCCATCTATGAATTTTCTTGTATATTAGTAGTTTCATAATTTTTTTTCTTATTTGAAACCTATATAACTTAGTATTGCTATTAAATCATTATTTAGATTTACAAAAAAGACATACAAAATTTGATCCATAGAGTTATGAGTTGACATAAGTTGAGTACAAACTTAATTTCTGACTCGGATTAAAATTTCCTAACTCAAACCTATTTTTTAACAATCAAACTCACTCACATATAATTCACTTTTAAATTTACATAATGTGTCTACGTTAAAAGTTAAACACTTAATCTCTTAGAAACGACGTCATACAACACAACTAATTATCTTTTAAATATGTACTATTAAGCGAAATTTGATTCCAACATACTTAACTATTATAAGCTCAAACATGAATTTATGCTACCAATAATTTTTAGCTTAACTAGTTAAGGTGATATAGCTCAAGATCTCACTGGAAATTATAGGTTTCAAATCCCACATGTGACAAAAAAATGATTCGAGATGGATCAGAGGGTTTTCTCACCTAACGTGAGTTTTCTCCTAAGGGTGGTATTAAATTTCGCGCATGAGCAATAAAGATGATCGAATGACCAGTAATTCGTCAGTGATTCAATTAACCGATATTCAATCAATTGTTTAACGTAATAATGACATGTGATTAAGAAGGGTGCGTGGTGCTAACGTACGCCAAGGAGGCGTGCTAATGGGTTCTTACCCCTTCCATTTCTAGTATACACTTTAAGTCCCACATCATTAAATTACATGCACTTCACTACCCCTTTGGAAACTCCAAGAATCACCAACTCACGTTTGCATACCAAAAAACCAAAAAAAAAATGAAAAAAAATAAAATAAAATTTATAAACAAAAAAAAAACTATAAAAAAAAGAGTTGTATATAACCCTCTTTTCACACCTTCATCCACATGATCCCAACACACCAACAAACAACTAATAATACAATGCAACCCTTTGTCGTTTGTTAAGGTTGAATGAATCATTGAACAATTGAATTGAACTCAACATCATTTCAATTTTCAAATGGGACGTGAAACACAACCCCGCCCATCCGAACCCGCTGCCCGAATCACCAAAAGACGTGGTCCGAGCCACGTAGAAGACGAGGGTGTGGCATGCTCGGGGAAGGCGTGCCAATCTTGCACCGCGTGGGTGATTGCTGACTGTGTTGCGGTGTGTTGCTGCCCATGCGCGGTCGTGAACTTGTTCACACTTGCATTCCTCAAGGTTCCATGGATGATGGGGAGGAGGTGTTTGGGGCATTTGAGTAAGAAGAAGAAGAAAAGAAAGAAGTTGGAAGATGAGGGTAGAATGCGGAATTTGGGGAAAGATGAGGGGGAGAATGGGGATTTTGGGAAAGTTATATCTATTGAAGAAGATGAAGGAGAAAGTAGTAAGTATAGTGCAAGGTTTGAAGCTGAGAGGGTGTGGTTAGAGTTGTATAGAGTTGATAATTTGGGTTTTGGTAGGGTTTCATTTAATGGTATTCAATCACTTGGTTAGTAGTAGATTAATTACTAGAGGGGTATTTTGGGTAGTTTAGGGTTAAGATTTACGGTTTAGATGATGTTAACATGTGTTATTTCTATTAAGAATAACACACGTTAACATAAGATTGGAGAAATTAATGTTGGGGTGCACTTGTTGCATGTTAGGCTCCATCTGAGTAACAGATGGTTGATTTGTGTGATGATTTTAGATGAGAGAAGTGATTTAAATATGGTTATCGAATTGTGTGATTTAAGTTAAACATATTTTTTTCATGCGTAAATCTTTATGTTATCTTTTGGCCGAAATAATATTAGTAGTAAATGAAACCAAACAAGGTTAGCCAATGGTTATACAATCTATGTTCCAATTGCCTTTTTGGAAACATACTATTTTACGTTGATCGTTCTATGTGTATGTTGAAATTTCAGCTTTCGTGCTTAATTAAGTATAAGAAATTATAGTTATTTTCCTTTGGTTTAGGTTTATCATGGATGACTGTTTTTAGAGTTGTATGTTTTGACCGTAACGAAGAAAAGATAGAAATTCCATTAGGCAAAGTTCGATTCATTCATATCAATAATGAGTGACAACACGTAAATCGTCAAACAATTTCGGCTAGGAAATGATTTCTTTAAAAACAATTAAAATGGGTTCAGATCAAAACATATTGGGTTGCGGTTGGCTTACCAATTATATATGTTTTTACGACGTGTTGATAAGTGCGGCAATGAAGGGGATAGTAGAGGTTTGATGTCTTAGCTGCCTCAACATAGTCTCATAATCTTGCAAAATGATCATTCTTTGAACAAGACGTCACATACAACGCCTTAGTGTTTGTTGTGTTGCATTGCATGTCAATTACCTTTACATTGTACTTCTTAATCACATGTTTTAATTCTCTATAAAAATCTGTTTGGTATGGGGTAATAAAATTGACGAAGGAATGAAATGAATGAGAGAATGAAATAGATGTGAGAATGAAATAATTGTAAAATGTTGCATAGATGAAAATACTTA
>BJCM01152147.1:35074-58310 GCA_018326385.1 Flaveria bidentis | reverse complement strand
CTACAAAGATCGTCGTATGAAGGAAGATAATATCTCCACCGCGAAATTCGCCGTCGAGAGCAGCCTATCTCCGTCGCAACAGCCGCCGGAAAGTTCTTCTTCCTCCGCCGTTGCCGCCGCTGCTGCTGCGGTGGTTGATTCTGTTGTGACGGATTCGGTGGTGGTTGGTGGTGGTCCGGAGGTGGGTGTGAAACCTCCGGCGAACAGGTGTGGGTCGTGCCGGCGGCGCGTGGGGCTCACGGGCTTCACGTGCAGGTGTGGGACGACGTTCTGTGGGGTGCATAGGTACCCTGAGAAGCATGGGTGCACCTTCGATTACAAGACGATGGGGAAAGAGGCGATTGTGAAGGCGAATCCGGTGGTGAAGGCTGCGAAACTGGAGAAGATTTGAGTCGATATCGACATCAGGCGTTGATCGATCGATCGGTTGTTGTATGATCTGGGTATGGGATGGGAGATTGGGGGAACTGGTCTGCTTGATTCAAAGTTGATAAAGATGTGATTTTTATGTCTTCTTGATTCTTTTTCTACTTGTTATGTTAACACAATCATAACATTATGTAAAGAAAAATTGTTTATATGTTATTTACATATATGTATATTGATCATTCATGTTGTTATCCAACTTATTAAAAGAAGATTAAGATGGGAGAGTGATTATGATCACAATGGATGATCTTGTGTTGTTATCAATGCGAAACTCTCATGGGATGTGTTACTACTATGCTACGAACCAATAGGATTAAGTAAATTGAAGCTTGCGATAGGCAGGTGGTCTTCAAGAGGTTTAAAGATTCGAATATGAGATCTGTATTACTGATTTGCAGGGCTCTAAAGATCATTGGAGATGGACTTTTGATCCTAAGGTGTTCAATTCGCGGTAAGGTATGCTTCAAATTGTAATTGATATGATTGTTGAATACTTGAATTGAAACACTAGTGACTCAAATCGTGAAAGCAAAGTGAGTCTTAACTTTCTTATGAGGGATGCGTGCTATCATTCAAGTGCACACGGATTATATCTATAACAATTAGCACACGATGATTGTGGTTTGTAAAAGGCAGGCTGTGCTTTTCCATTGATCCAACAGAAGCTAAGTGGTAATGCTAAAGCAAAGTTGTTTTTATGACTTGATCAAGTGCCTTTGCGGCTTCATGTAACGGATACCTTTTGATTTGAGCTCATTAAAGTGTTTTTTTTATTATTTTTAACTCAGACCAATATTGTGATTCTTGAGTGAAGCTAAAATACACAAATGGAAAGAGTGCTTGCAAGAAAAAAGTTTGTTCGAAGGGTTGCTTTTGCTTATCAGAATAAGATGGGAGATATTGTACCTTGAATTTGAGCCCTTGATGGTCATATGATAGGTAAAATTTACAAGGAGTCCAAAGGCTTACTGGAGTGTCATCACTTTAGTTAAGAAAAAAATTACATGGTGTTTAATACCCCCTCAATTAAACATGTATATTTCAGTCTTTAGAATTCGATCTTCTATGACAACAACTTGTTTGATCTTTGATGTAGTTTGGCATATAGTTGGGTTGGATTTTCTTTGGTCGTCGTGAACTTGCCATGTCTTTATAATCAAACTTTGTCCGGGTTCAACAGACATGTTGCATGAGCATTACGAACTAGACGAGACTTTATGTTTTTATCGTAAAACAACTGCATGTCTCGAGCCCTGCAAAAAATCAACTTATTTTTTAATACGCTTGTGAAGTTGTCTCGTTAAAACTTTGCTAGGAAAACCTAGTAGGACAAAACCATAGCTGAGCAAAAGAGTACAACGAGTATCATATATAATTAATAACATACTTCAAGATGATGTTAAAGGAACACTTCAAGGCTTATATAGATAAGTTATTTGACTCGTTAAAAACCTTTCTAAAAAAACCTAAATGTACAAAAACTTTGTAAGGAAAAAAAGTGCAACGTGTTGGATTAGGAGTATATTTTACTAGCACATACGCTAATAAGTGCAAACCATGTCTCGTGATAATTACTAGACATACTGGCGCATCAATTACACTTAAGTATGATACTACTACATCAAGTACTTATTCGCCCTCTGCATAGGGACGGTAAGATTTCTTGTGTATGTATAGTGATCAGATAATCGTACACTTAAGTATGATACTTCTAGATCAAACACTTATTCACCCTCTGTATAGGGACGGTAAGATTTCTTGTGTATGCATAGTGATCATACAATCGTAGGTATGCTTAGCAGATTAACACAAATAATTTAAATGTGTTATCATATTCTAAGCGTAAAGAACTAATCCATAACACATATACTCGAACTATAGGTCGAAAGATAATTAAGTTGTGCAATGCAAATTAGTTACAATTTTGTGTGCCTATCGTATCCACTTTAAAGGATTACATTTTTAATTAATTTTCGGGATTTAAGAAAAACCCACCCTTGTATTACAATGTGTGCCTTATATCACTTATTATCACATAATCTATTTTTGTACATATCTTTTTTATATCAAAAACACTCATTTATAACCTACTAGTTTGACGTCTATGAGTGTTTGGACTACTGGTCCAAAATGTTTTGCTTGTTAAGCAAATTTAAGTTAGCCTTTCGGTCATCTTGCTATTTTAGCATGTTATCTCCGTGTATATACTCTTATAGAGTTTAATATAAATAATCTTTCTCATCGATGACATTCGTTGCTATAGCATTTCCAAATACATATTTCATTTTGGTTTCATATTGTACTCTATCGTACAAAATATATTGAGATATTAAATTTGTTTAATAACTGAGTTTGTTATGCAGCTCCATTTCTTCTTTTGGGTTTCACTAATTTCTTCTGGAATTATATTAGTCTTTTATAAGACATTTATCTGTTTTAAAGTATTATTCTTTTCTTCTGAAAATGTATTAGTTCTTTCGGGACATTACCACTTATGGGGCTTTGTATATAACTTCTTAGAGGGTTAAACCACCTAAATTATTATGCTATTTTCATTTTCGTAAGCGTTTATCATTTGGATCCGATTTATTTTTATCTTTTAATTGTATGATTATTGCAATTCGAGCAGGTGGTTGTTGGTACATGTGTATTGTCACTTGGTTTGAGTGTTTGTGTTTGTCAATTCATCAAGTAACTTATTTGTTACTTTTACATATGTATGACTTATTAGACTTCAAATTTATTTCTATTTTTTCAAGATCCCAATATAATATTTATGATGCATTTTATGTGATTTCTTGTATTACTAGACTTTTTATATTCTTCTCTCCCCTACGACTGAGAATACTATCATATTTCACTGACACTTAACATTTTGATGTGTTATAAGTATTTTTCCAGTCTATTTTTTAACTGAAATATATCCATTTTTGTTTATGATTTTTATTTTGTTGATTTATGGTGGCGATATATGTTGATCGTTCACCCGAATATTTTCCTATGGGAAACACTTGATACTCTTCTAGAGATTAGTTATGATGGTAAGTATTTATTATCAACAGTTGGATTTTATTTGATTAGTGCAACGATATATTGATTGGTATGCCCACGTGTAAGAGATAGTAATTTACATCTTATCTAGAGTGATTTTTAATGTTCATCAAAATAAACATATCTCATCTCGACTATATATGTTTCTCATTATATTTTACATTATGCCCAACAATGGTTTTGTAACTGCTTGGTTAAACAACATTTAAACTATGTGTAAATGTCACATTTCCGTAACTAGAAAAGCTCACACGGGTCTCTATAGAGATATATTTCTTAAAATGATAAAGTATCGGTGGCGATTGATATATCTTTATATCCCTAGATGTTTCTTTACAATAATAAGGATTATTTATCAAAGTTTGTTTTTAGAAGACAGTAATATTTACTTGGTTAGAAAGCCCATTACACATTATAGATATTTTCATAGTGAAACGTTGGTTATTTAAGCGGATGCTTGTCTATAGTTTTAACTATTCAATAATCATCTCATCATACATGTATGACTTACCTAGTCATGTCTTATCTTGAAATTATCTTTACTTGTTTTATTGTATACTTAAACATTCATTATTCATATTTATTATAGTTTTGTTGGAGCTGTGTTTTTGACATGTATGAGGTTATGTTTCTAACATCTTAGCATAGGCATTCTACGTTTGTTTAAGATGCTTTCTTTTACTTTGAAAGACTTTGTTATTAGGGGCGTTGATAACGTATTGTAAACTAGAATAAACAAGAGAGAAACAGAAAAGGGAAATTGAATTTTATTGATTAGAGTTATTGAAGACAATATAAATAATATATTTATGGACAATGCTCAAACCTTAAAGCCTATAAAAATTAAGTTGGACCTAAAATAATATGCATTTATAACAAAGTATTAATTGTAGTATTATAAATAAGATAATATTTAATGTAATAATTTAAATAATCTTACATTATTAAATAATGTATTAATAATGTTTATTAAATTATGTATTAATTCAAATAAGTTTATTAAATGAAGGCAAACTTAGAACAATTATAGAAAATACTATTTTTTTTGTTTAAAAAATTGTATTATGTGTTTTTAATTCTAAGTAAAATAACATTTGGTTTATTACGTGTCTTAAATTTAAAAAAAATAATATTTGTGTCTTTTGTTTATTTTTATATATAATATAGATATATAGATATATTTACCGCTCAATACCCTCCATTATATAAACACACTTTATACCATAAACATCTTTGTCGTTACTTTTTTCATCATTTATTGCCTTAACTTCATGACTCACCAACATGATAGCATCATTTGTCGACATTATCTAGATGTGGCACATCGTCATCAATATAAGACTCTAAAGTTTTAATCTTGGAGTTATCGATCGTTAGATGCACATAGGGCTAAACAAATCGAACGAACATGAAATTAACTTTATTCGTGTTTGTTTATTAAGAAAATAACTTGTTTATGAACTGTTCACGAACGATTACCGAACGAAATTTCTTGTTCGTGTTCGTTTATTAAGGAACTGAATTTGTTTATAAACTGTTCACGAACTTAAACGAAGGCAAGCGAAAGCACATAAATATTCATGAATATTAATAAACACAAATGAAATTTTCTGAAGCAAACAAATACAAACAATCATATATTGATTTATAATTATAATCACAAACATCATGTAATAACCACCAAATTTAAATAAGTACTTAACATAATTATCACAAACAGAAGTTTTAAAAGAATAAACACAAATGCATGTTAACGAACATATTATTGAAGTTTACGAACATAAATGAACAAACGCAGTCTTTGTTCATATTCATTCATTTAACTAAACGAACGGAATTTTCTTGTTCGTGTTCATTAACTTATTACACAAACGAATGTAAACGAACCTACTCTGAACAATCCACGAATCGTTCGTTGAAAGTTCGGTTCGTTTAAGGCACTGGATGTACATATTCCTCTCAATTAATAAGTTATTAGTTGAGCTCTTTATATTGATAAAACGCCGATAGCTATAACTAATGCTAAGAACGTCTCTTTTACAGGGATGCCTAGTAACATCATAGTTACTGAATTTTCAAACGTTTTTATCACCTACGAATACAAGTCGTTCCTCAAGAAACGTGTTGTGCTAGTTGGCCAAGCTCAAACGCACAACACGAGATCCATCAATCTCACTATCTAGTGAGATTTGTTCTTCAAACACAACTAAGAATCTACAATCACTGTGAACCTGACTATGTATGATTACAAATATGAAGCTACATTTGCTTGACTAAGATTACTCGAAGCACTTCGAGGAACAAAGTAAAGGGAGCAATGTAAGATGTTTCAAACCAAGCAGCAGGACGAAGGAACTTTACACAGTATTTGCCACTGTACAAAGCTGCTGTTGAAGGCAACATAAAAAGTTTACAAGAAATCTTGGATAAAGAACCAACTGCAGTGCGCGCAATCATCACAGGAGCCTACGACACAGCATTGATAGTTGCGTTGCATAATAAAAGGAACAATAAATTGGTAAAGAAGCTTATAAGCTTGATGTCACCACAAGATTTGGCTATGCAAAATAGCTTTGGCAGGACAGCTGTATTTGGTGTTACTGCTGTTGGGAATGTTGACGCAATGGAAATGATGGTGACAAAGAATCCTGATCTTCCGCACATTTGTGACATTTATAATCAACACCTCTTCATGTCGCTGCATACGTTGGTCAAAAACAATCTGTTCGCTACCTGTTAGAAGTCACAAATGAAGTGTTTCTTGATGAGTTCAAAAGAAAAACACTTGTGCATTCACTCATATCAGGCGGATTCTACGGTGAGTTCTGAATAAGCTCATTAATAATATTATTGGATTTCTTTGTATAACATAGGTATGCCTTGAGATCAATCACACTACTATTCGAGCCAAATATTGTGCATTTCACCAAAGTAACAACTAGATTTTGTAAATATATCTGTCTTTGCTTCAACGCTTTCCTGAGCTAGCTGTCCTCGAGGTTTCACCTTTAGAAAGTCTAACTTACAGGCATTCTGCGTTTCTTAGCGGCACCCATTTCAGCTTCTGGCAACGAGTGCTCTACTCTTGTAAGTATATATCCACTAATTATTTTGTGATTTAATTCCTCTATCAACTTTACTGTTATGCCTCTCTATAGTCAGTAATTTGTTTTAGGAAAACATATTAACTCCTTCGCGTTCTAATGTAATGTAGATCTACCTAAAGAATTGGAAAGGCCCGTTGACTACTATAAACGTAGTTATGATGTCGAAAATCTTGTGGTGGAAGTTGACCAAGGTGCGTAAAAATATTGTTCCTGATGATGCAACTTGATTATATTTTTATAGAACTGTTGATAAGTTCTGTCTAGACCTTTACTTTCCTTATAAGTGTTTTATTTGGACAAAATCAATCAAAATAGTTTCATACATATATCTAAACCAACTGGTTTTTTAAAGATTAAACTAATCATTTAATCTTTTTCTTATGATGATTTATAGTCTGATGATATATTTCTGATATGCAAATATGGGTCAATCACATGCTAATATATGCTACTTATATATACTACTTATCGTTCTTGACTATAGCGTTTTCCTAGCATTGTACATTCATATCCTACCCTTTGGCCAGGCTCTAACCGAAAGACAAACTGGAGCTCGGTGTTTTGGCAAGTGGCTTCCAAATTTGGTAAGTTTAGCTACTCGTCATTGCATTGTATCATGCATCGGGCTTCATGTGTATAAGCTTGATTCATGTTTATGAAACAGACCCTCAATTTAAGGATGCCCATGATAATGAAATAGCCTCTAGATTAACAAATGAAAACAATGAGGATCGAAAAAATAGACATGATTATCAGACACGAAAGTAACATTCAACAAATGTAGAATGCATCACACCAACAAAAACAACACAAGGGTTTGATGATTGTTTTATGTGACTTTTAGATGATTTATCTAATATGGAGCAAGTGGTTAAAATTTTACAAACATAGGTATAGACCAGAGGGATATAATGATTTATGAAATGCAGTGCCAGATATCAAGCAGATCCAAAAGATAAAAGTGATGCATACCCAAGCTCTTAACTCGTTAGATTCATTTGCTCCGAAATAGCAAAACTGGATGGTAAAAGAGTAAGAGATCTTATTGGACACCCCTTAGACGCAGCGGCAACTATGGGGAATGTTGAGGTTGTTTAAGATAATATTGGTTTCCTTTCCTAATGTACTTAGTCTAGTGAATGAGAACAAGCATGGTGTGTTCCAAATTGCATCACAAATCGTAAGGCCAACGTCTTCAATCTCGTATACCAGATAACAACACAACGTCATCTTTTACTGGCACAACGTGATACATCTTATAACACATCTTTTCACTTGGTTGCACGTTTGGTTGGAGGAATCGAGGATCAAGCTAGTCCATCTCAGATCAACTGCACCTGGTGCGGCCCTTTAAATGCAGCGTGAACTACAATGGTTCAAGGTAAATGTTGTTAGATCATCACTGGTTAAAATTTCAAAATGAATGTTGGTATAGACGTATAGTAAAAGATCGATAAGGTTTAAACATATATAATGACTTTAAGATATATTTATATCTTCGGAAGGAGGTTCAAGAACAATCATGGCCTCAAGATCAAGAGGAAAGGAATTTATTCGGCAAGACACCACATTTACTCAAACACATGAAAACTTAGCAAAGGAAGGTGAGCAATGGATGAAAGATCGCGCTAACTCTGGGATAATTGTAGCAACACTCATTGCTACCATTGTGTTCACCTCTGCAATTACTGTACAAGGTGGAACTAATAGCGGCAATGGCTTACCAATATTCTCCGAAAGACCAGCTTTTGCAGTGTTCGCAATTTCAGATGCTCTCGCGCTCTTTATGTCAGCTTCTTCTATGCTAATGTTCTTGGGCATACTCACTGCACGCTATGCGGTTGAAGATTTTCTCTACTCACTACCAAAAAGATTGATAATCGCGCTTATCAGCCTCTTCCTCTCGATCATATTCATGATGATAGCCTTTACATCCATACTTTACCTTGTTTTTGGAGATGAAAAGAGATGGGTACTTGGCCTTGTGTCTTCATTGGCTACTATACCAGTGCTTCTATTTGCATTCTTGAAGTTTAATCATCTTTTGGACATCATTTCATCCACATATGGCCCTGTAATCTTCGGTAAATGCGGTGATCGCATTCTCATATAAACACTTAAGGATGAGCCAGTTAATTTTTCTGGTCTAACTAGTATATATATGATGATTTACTACTATGTAATAAAGAATATTATACCTTTATTTTGTGAAATATTGTTGGGTGATGTTGTATTTTCATTCGTGTGACACCATTATTGGAAGAACTAAATATACTATTGTGACTATGTGAGTACTAATGAAGGAGTTCATGCCACTACTATCTTTGTTAAAGATTAAAGAAAACTAGTAATGGATTTTCAACAAAGGGGATGAATTTTCAAAGGCAAAAGATTACAAGGTGGGATGAATTGCTATGGTGTGTTTTTGATTGATGGATCTTAGAATGTGTTCACTTTAGTTCGGATGGGCGTCTAATTTTTTCTTTTTTTACGGTAAATATACGACACTGCTTTGGAGTAAATATGTTATTTTAATCGGGCTTACATATCTGTGTCCCAGCTAACACCCCTAACCCCCAATGTTTTTAAAACCGGACCGGACAGTGAACCAGACGCCTTACCGGTCCGATGGTCGGACCGGTTCAACCGGTCGGACCGTATATAAGAACCGGATAAAATTATAAGTATTTTTTTATAAACATATGTAAAAATTACAAAAAATTAAAAAAATATATAAAAAATCGGTTCAACCGGGCCGACCACCTGTTCAACCGGTCCGTGGTTGCTGCTGTTTGGGGTGAAATAGAGCCGTTTGATCTTGTTTTAGTGGTTGCATGTCGGATCAAACCGGTCCGGTTCCCGGTCCGACCGGTCCGACCACTAGTTCAACACTAAAACAGTTTTAAACACCGAACTGGACCGGATTGGAGACCGGTTCCCAGTCCAACCGTTCGGA
Organism: Flaveria bidentis; assembly: GCA_018326385.1. NCBI lineage: Eukaryota > Viridiplantae > Streptophyta > Magnoliopsida > Asterales > Asteraceae > Flaveria > Flaveria bidentis. The sequence goes on along the minus strand of BJCM01152147.1, from coordinate 48,767 downwards.
CCGGCCGGTCCGGTCCGGTTTTCAAAACCATGCTAACCCCCCTCCCCCCAGGAGAAAACCTATTGCTAAAAAATAAAACTATAACTCAACTTTGAGCGAATTAAATAATATTATTACTAACTAATGCAAATCTATACTAATAAAACAAAATATCTTAAAGTCACATGACATATTTTTGCACTGTCCATCTAGTATTTAAACACGTGTCGTTACTAGAATAAAAGTTAACTATTTAATGATGCATGAAATGCTGACAGTTATTTATATAATCACAAATTTATTATATAAAAGAACTTTTAAAAAAATATTTTAAAAAAACTTAAAGAAAGCTAAAGTTTTTAAAAAACAAAAGATTTGAAAATATTGTTATTATTTTATCACCTAAAATAGTTAATTATATGCAATTTCTATCATATTTTGTCTTTTAAAGAATAATTTATAATTTTTAAATATTAATAAATAACCAAGAATTTATTATGTCTATTTAACCCTTGTGCATTATTATTTGTAAGCAATGATTTTGAGACCTTACGGACCAGCCTGCCAACCGGGAATCGAAGGGTGGGTCGAACCGGTTCAGACTAGTTCATTTTGGAGGTGTTGGACCGGTCGGTTCGTTCCGAACTGATGGTCGGATCGAATTTTGACATTTTTTTTTTTAATTTAATGGGTAAAAAACAAGTCGGTGTTCTGGGTAAAAAACAAGCCGTTAAACAATAAATTATTATGTTGAACATAAGATTATTGTTAAGTTTTATATATAATTATAAAATACACACATAAATTACTTATATTGAATTATACATATAATTATATATATAATTATGACGTCATCCGATTATTAAATCCGGTCCTAGCGGTTCGTCCACCAAACCAGTAAGGCGTTCGATTTGACGTTCGATCCATTTCTGAAAACATTGTTTGTAAGGAAATAAATATGTTTATTATTATTTTTATTATTATTATTATTATTATTATTATTATTTTTATTGTTATTGTTATTATTATTATTATTATTATTATTATTATTTTATTGATTATTATTATTATTATTATTACTATTATTACTATTATTACCATTATTATTACTATTATTACTAAAAAAGACTATTATTACCATTATTACTAATATTATTACTACTATTATTATTACTATTATTATTACTATAATTATTATTATTATTATTATTATTATTATTATTATTATTATTTTATATATACATATGTATTTTTTAAATATATAAACTATTAATAAATCATAACAAATACAATAACATTGTGATTATTTTAGCCCATTAAACTTTACCTAAGAGTCCATTAACATTTTAAATAATTTAGCTGAATAACATTTACCTAATCTAAACCTAATTTAATATAATAATACCAAAAACGCTAGTAGAGTCTCTAATTCGCTTAATTAAGTATATTAAACCATTTTACTACAATATACACTTTCGCTTTATTTAATGTTATAATAATTATCGCCGTATTATAAATTTTTATATACAAGTGATTCGATTTAGATTTTTTTATATGTCATAATATATGGGCTCATTTTTTGTTGTCGCCCGTGGCACGAAGACTCTGAGAATTCTCGGAACCAACCCTGTTGAGCTTTAATGCACACTCTTGTAGCTTATATTTATTTGTAACTTCTTTAGCTACAATTACTCTTTACAACCATGAAAGCTTAACATACATGCAGGTTATGGTTTTGACATTTTGTTTGTCTCGTTACGCAGGTTTATCTTTGAAAGAGTCTACTCTTATCATTGTTCTTTTACACATTTATCATCATGTCTTAGCTTACTATAACATTAAGTAGTCTAACGAAGGGACCAACTGAAAAGTTATCAAAGACAGGCATGTAACATAGGCAAACTCATAGACGATATAATGTTTAATGAATTATGAGATGTAATGTCTTAAAAAGTATTTCGATTTACATGGTGTTAATTTAACGCATGTCCTAGGCCCTGTTTCAAGATGTGACATCATATTATTATTTTACCTTTTTTTTATTAAAGTTATCAATAATGAAGTAAGAATGCAGACAAAAAAAAACGAAAAAAAGGAAAAGGAGAAAGGAGGTTAGAAAAGTTGTGAGGCTAAAGAAAAGAAGTGTAAAATTATGTATCATCAACTTTCCCTTTCTATCATTATTTGGATTTGGATAATCAATCAAATCATTTTAGGTATCAATATAATAGAAGGTCTCGGTTGTAATACCTGAATAGTATATGATTTATTTGCTTAGTTATTAACTTGGTTATTGTGTTTATACACACAAAAAAAAGATGTAATGGGTGTCGATAAATTTGACAATATCTCCTCTTTTTAGTTTTCTTCTTCTTGATCTTCGCTTGATTACCCATTGTATCGTAACAAATCAACTTATAATGTGAAAAATATTGGTCTGTGCACATTCGTCTTGTGTTCATAGACGGAAATAGAGAAGTTTTTTTTGGAGGTACTTATTCTCATTTGATTCTCACTATTTAACCGTCAAATTAGTATCAATAGAGTAGTTAAAACGGATTAAACAAGTTCTATTGTGACTACCAACTAAAAATTCTTGATTCCAATATAGTTCGTGAGAGTTTAACTTGTGAACTACTAAAATTTTAAGATAGAGGTGAGTTTATTGTTTAACTACCAAGTTTATATATTATTTATATGTTTATCTTTAGATGGTAATGATGAAGTTTTTGGAGTTATTTCTTAATAAGAATAATGGTCTTCAGGTTAAGTTTAATTGATTAGCAAGTGTTGTATTTAGTATAAAAAGGAGGTTTAGGTTTATTTTAAATTGTGGGTTTGTTTTAATATATTGGAGAAAACATTACTAGATATTAGTCACAAAATTTATAATATACTAATTATCAACTTTTTTATATATAAGGTGTTGTATTTTATGCATAAAGTGTTGATAAAATTATCTTTTTGTTTTCAACACAAATTTTTCTTTTTCTTTGCGATGTAACCTCACTAAATTTAAGTTTTTTATTTTTAACCCAAAACTTTTAATTTTTTGCAATTTGACCTTACAATTTTTTTTAAAAGTTTAATCCTTTATACTTTTCATCGTTCGTAAATTTATGTTTTACGTTTCGTTCTAAGTTTTGCAAGTTAACACTGCGCAACATGTATGCGTGATTCAACATTTTTATGATTTGCTTTACATTTCGTTCTAAATTTTATGACTTAACATGACCCAACGTTCATGTGTGGTTCAACGTTTTGACGTCTATTTTGACACATTTGACAAGTTCATCATAACACGCGGTTCCTAGATCAACTTAGTTAATATTTTTTAGGTTTTAAGTTTCGGTTTAATTTTTCCACACTAACACACCACAATTTTAGTATCCATTATTTTTCAATTGATGCTTGCATAAATACCGGGTTCGGACCCGACTCGGACCCGAGCGGGTAGTACCCAATGGGAGGTGTATCCGTGTTGGACCCGTTTAAACCCATAAGGTTGGAACCGATTTTAGATTTTGAGTTTTTTAGGGGAACACGACCCGAACCCGAACCGGTTGAACCCAATATTGGGCACATACACAAGAAAAGAAAAGAAGGAAAAAAAATAAACCTAGTATTAGACCCGGTTTCAAACCAGACCTATATTCGACCCTACCCTACCCGGGTATAGCAGGTAGGGTTTTCAAGTAGGGGAACATGACCTGGGTTCATACCCGGTTTCGCAACCCGAGTACAAAAAAACCCGGTTGGGCCGAACCCGGTTTGTAATCGTTTTCGGGTACGGCCCAAAACCCGTTTTGCCCACCTCTATAAAAGGGTGTGTGCCTATAAGGCCCAAGTGCCTAGGCAGGCTCATAACCTAGCCAGTAGCCCAGTGACCGGCCCGTAATTCATTGTGATTAAAAGTTATACCCATTTAAGTTGGGTTGTTTTCTTATTAGTTTGTCATACTCTCTTTTCTGTATTGTTCGATATGTTCTGCTTCAAAATTCATCACCAAAACAATGCAATTTTAATGAACAAATACATGTTTTACCCATGTAAAATCACCAAAATACATATAAAAAACAACAAAATTTGTAGTCTTTGTGACTAATAATAATCTATATGATCATTACAATGATCATTTTGTGCAACAAAGTCTTGAAAAGAGACAGGTTTAGGAACATAAGGTGGTGTGGCTCCTCGTAGAAGTGCCCAATTGACCCCATCGAAAAATGGGTGGTGCTTGATCGACGGTGCACCCTTCACTGACCCTATCCGCTTAGCCGGATCCTTAATCAAGAGTTTTGTGATCAAATCTTTCATGGCCGTAGACGACACTGGCTCTTTAGGGAAGTGAAGCCCTCTAGCCAAAATGCTCGTTAGCGTAAACTCATTATCACTACCCCTAAAGGGTGTCACACCATAAAATAATTCATACACAAATATCCCTAGAGTCCACCAATCCACCGCATTGCCATGCCCTTCACCAGAAACAACCTCGGGCGCTAAGTACTCGTGGGTTCCAACAAATGACATTGACCGAGCCTCAACTGGCTCGGCTATTATGTCAAATGGTGGACGGTTAGTGGGTCGTGGTTTTCGTTTCTTTTTGTGGTGGAAACATGAGAGTTTGGGCTTGATGCAACTAGGAAGGATGCATGAGGACAATGAACCCTTGGTGAATGCTAATGGGCTGCTTATGGCTAGCTCTTGACCTTGAATGAGTTTTGGGCTCGTGGAGTCGTTGCATCGTAAGCATAAATCGAAGTCGGTGAGCATTATGTGACCGTCGGATCTGACAAGAACGTTTTCGGGCTTTAGATCTCGATAGATTATCCCCATCATGTGAAGGTATTCTAGGGCAACCACAACTTCTGATGCATAAAACCTGCATGCATACAAAAAAACAGCTTTTAACTCAAATATTTTGAACTGTCAAGACTCTATACCATAATTACAAAAAGTTATTAAGCGTATTTTGTTTAACCTATGTTTTAAGTTATCACATTTAGTTATTATTTAAAATATAATCACCAACATTAGTCTTTAAGAAAGTAAAAAAAAAACCATCTTTAGGTCCGTAATGAAATTTAAGAATTAGTGTTAACACTTTAATTTGTGTATTTAAAGTGTTATAGGTCGGGGATTAATGAAGGTTTAACTAGGTTCATCAAATTTGATAAAGTTTATGTACTTTATTTGTGGTAAATATGGAATTTATAGACACATTCATCTATAGACATCAACCCTTGTTTTAGAAAGTTCCAAAATTCGATAAATTCTTAACATTTGTGTGAATTTTCTTCAATTTTACGTGTGTTAATTGTTTTCAATAATATATTAATAAAAATATTATTGTATAGCAAAATTATGATTAATCTGTTTGTTTGTGGTGTATGGCTATGTTAAAGGTATGACAAGTCTTAATTAGGATTCTAAGCAAAACAATTACATTTATTACGAATATACCTAAAGTTAATATTTGGTTTAGGCAAGTTTAAGCTCATCCTTACTAAGTCTACAATTTCTTTTTTTAGATATGTATTGTAGATACTCAAAATTAACCCCTTATAAGTTATAACATGAAATAATCATATAATCAAAGGAAATTTAAAACATGCATTTCATATAAACTTTCTATAAATAATCTCTAAAATTTATTGAATAACCCTTCTTTTATAAACTTTCGGTAAAGAATCTTTAAATTTATTCAATAACTAATTAAACTTCCAAAAAACGCAATATAGATAGTGCATACACTTTATTTAAATTTAGCTTTAATCTTTATAATTTATCCACTAACAAGAAAGTAAAAAATACATTGTCAGTTTATTTAAATGACGTGTAAAAATTTATAATCCAAAAAGATAAGATTATTAATCAAGATGTGGAATTATCACATACGGATGTAAAATACTCATGCATGATAATTTCACACAACTACTGTGATACTTATTCATAACAATTTCACCCACACGTTGTTGTACAGAAAACAAAGCGTCTAAACTTTATATTATCTTTAATTTAAGGAAAAATTTTGAAAATATCTATTTGATCAACTTTTTTCTCTCAAAATCTCCCATTAACTAGCTCATCCCTCAAACTATACCCACCCGAACACGGGCGTGTCGGCTGCAAAAAGGATTCGTTAATAAGCGGTTTAAATGAAGCCACATGTCTAAATAGGGTCGTTACGAAGGTTAAGACGAACGTAAGTTTGTTCAGACGAACGGAAACAAGTTTTTAATAACGACCCTATTTAAACGCATATTTTCATTTGAAACGCTTATCTTGGGTTCAGACAACCATGTTATGATATACAATCAAAGGATTACTTAATCCAAAGCATATCATATTGAGAAAAAAATATGATTAAAAGGATATTTTCAGAATTTTCACTTAATTTAAATGTTCAATAAAGAAAGTGACATATATAATAAAATAATATTAAGAAGCCATAAATCTGAATTAAACTCCTCTTACCGGACGGCAGCTTCATCAAACCTCTTCTCCGGCTGTCGTTGCCGGAGAATATGCAGATCGCCACCGGGACAATACTCCGTCAACAAACACGACCAGCGATCGACCTCGAAACTGGCGTAAAGCGATGGCAAAAACGGGTGATCCAACATCTCGAGTATCTCCATCTCCACCCTCGCCCTACTCTCTTTCTCCCTACTCATCAGCTCCTCCTTATCCATCACCTTCGCCGCCATCATACGCCCCTCGGCGCACTTTACCTCCACCAGATACACGCTCCCAATGTCACCACTACCCAACTTGTGGACAAATCTTACTTCATCTAAACTCACTGTTTTTTTATCCACCAGGCGCCCTATGTCGCCCTTGCCCTTGCTGGACGACACGCGGCGCCTGGAGTCGGTTCTGAAGCTCGTGCTGAGCTTGAACCGGTCGGAGGTGGTGGAGTCAGGACTGTGGGTGGTGGGGTTGGTGTCGGGTATGGCGGCGTGCATGGCGGCCAGGGCGGCGGAGGTGGTGGTGGTGGTGGTGGTTTGAGGGTGGCTGTGGGGAAGAAAGTTGGATTTATGAAGGATTCAAGGGTGGTGGTGAGGTGGAAGTTGGCCGGCAGATTAGGGTTTGTGTCATAATGCCGGCTGTTTTACAAGAATTATAAAAGGACGTAGTAATGGCCCCAAAAAAGCTGGATTTGGTTGTAATGTTTAAGTATCGAAATTTGATTTTAATAATTCAAGCTAGGTTGATAATAAGTTGATAATAGAGACGTCTTTACGGTTTAAACAACTAAAGTAATCGCTTTATGCTCCCAAATTTTAAGAGCCCCAAATTTAAAAAGAAAAAAATTGCGTTTATTTATATTATAAACTGAAATATGTATTATAAGCTAATCAATATTCGTGTTCTTAGAGATAAAGAAATGATAACAAAATGCTTGAAGGTTTATCAAGATCGACTTACGAAACTTGTTTCATTAAGGTTGACTTGTGAAACTTAATTTATCAAAAGTTCATCAATTGTTCATGGCTGAAAATTATTTTAGGTTTATTAACTTTAAATTATCTTTTGCAATCAATCATCTAATCTACTATTATCGTTGTCTGATCTAGATTTATGCTTAATTATATTAATCTACTATCGTTGTTATTTTGTCAGTTTAATCTATTATTGTCTCTTTTGCTTTTAATTTACCATTACAATTGATTTGTACCTTTGTTTTAATATATTATTTATTCTTTATCATTGAATCAACCCTAAGTTGTTTCCTGCCAAATTATAAACAAATTTGTTTACGTCGCCGGTCGAAAACGAAGAGGTTTAAGAATAATACATAAACGAGGGCCTCAAATTATTTATTTCGCTTTAGGCCTCCAGAAATGTTGAGCCGACCCTAGTTGATAATAGTTCATAGTGGTGGTAATAATATTTGATTGTTATATATGCATGGAGAGTATGTTAGGTTTAATGTTTGTTTGATAATTTCTGAATAATCAAATATTAAATCAATAAGAGGTCTGAACCATTAAGTGTTGAACCACTAAAAGATCTGAACCGTTAAAAGCAAGTATATCGCTTAATTATTGAAAGATAAATGTCTGAACAATTCAAATAAAATGTCTTAATTATTCAGACTTAGTATAATGTTTAACCATTCAGATATTTGTTCGCGAAACAAATAATCTGAACCATCAAGTAATTAACAATTCAGACATTTGATGTATTAAAAATCTGAAACAAGACAAATGTTTATAGGCTAAAGGTTTGATGATTTTGTATATATGCAATGTATGTATTACTTGTGGTAACTTCTTATGAATAGAATTAAGTTTCCCCTTATTTTTTTCTCTCTCGTTTGCCTCTTTTATGACATTTTTAGTTTTTTATTTTGTTGTTAAACTTGATCTCGTTTGTATAGTTTTCCTAGAGTTAAGTTAGGTTCCGACTTGATTTTACTTACGACGATGACCACTAGTGAAATAGGAAGACATTTTCTGCTATAAGTGACATCAAATTGAAATCAAGTTTAAATGTACGTACGATGATTATACGAGTAATATTTTGCTTAACAATAAAATTAAAAGTTAAAAATGTCATAAGTGAAATTGCCTCTATGAACCATTATTGTTCGATATGTCATTTATTTAAATTATTAAAATATAATTTGCCTATTAAATAATTGAATCTTATGCTCATATAAATAGGAGTAAAATTCATTATTCTATAAAAGCTGGACATTATCTTCTAATAAGATTGGTGGTATCTAACAAAATCCACTTAGGCTTGCGATTTCACAAAACAATAGATACGACAATCGTCGAAATTTAAACGTTGAACAGTCTCATCTTTGTATCTTACGTCAATATGAAATGGGGCGATGACAAATTACTATAGAACTTAAATAATTAATACCAATCATTATCAAACTATTTAATGAATCATTTGATGTAACATGTTGAATCATTTGTCATTTGAAAGGAACTGAAAACGATATCGATGTAAACTATTAAGTAAATTATTAAAGAGAAAATTAAGAGATTTTAATTCTTTGAACCAATTATACATTTCTGGGTAAACATGAGGGGTTGCAAATCAGGGGTGAAATGATCAAATTAAGGCTTGATAATGGTTGAAATCATCACAAGATGGTTAGTAATTATCTTATAACATGATAGACATGTAGTAAGTGTATGTCTACTTAGAACCCTAAGATTCTTGAGAAGATGTGAGTTTATGATGAATGGTCTGTTTGATTACACTGACTCGGTAAGATCTGACTGAATTAGAAGCTGACCAAGTTAGAAGTTCTGACTGAGTCTGTATCTGACTGAAACTTGGTTGTTTGATTCAGTATCTAACTACAACCAAATCACGTAACAATATTTCCTTTAACGGGCAAAAAAACCATATATTTCCTTCTTTTCATCCACAATGCTCCACCACCACTCCACCACCACCACCATGGCATCTCACCGTCAGAGCTGCCAAATCCAGCCCCAAAATCACCGGTCGCAACCTCCGCGTCGCCATGGGGTGAAGGAGAAGGGGGAGCGTCGCAGGTAAACCGGGGGGGTGGGGGTGGGGGGGTGCAAGCGCAGGCGAGTGGTCGGGTCAGCATTTAGAAATTTCAGGTCCGGGTCAAATGTTTTGACACAGTCAGCTCGAGTTTTACACATATCAAACAGGCTGACTAGCTTCATACCCTACCCAGTGTGACCTGTGAACTTGATTAGATCAAACATGATTTACGAAATGAGTCAAATGTCCAATACTAATAAAAGGCTTAAGCAACAATAGTAGCATGTGTAACATAAATGATATAAAGCAAAAGCAAGTAATGAGATAATAGTATCATAAGGGTGTACCCATAAGGCCGGATCTCAAGTATATTACACATATACACATAGAGCTGGACAAATTCGTACACCTCTAAATATCCTTAAGTACATTCACTGACTGCAACTAGTAATTTTTTTTATATCTTTTGAAGGTGGTAATATTTACAATGCCTAGGATATCTAGTTATGATGCTAGATTACGACTACAATCCTGGTTAACAAGAAAAAAAACGTAAATATGTCAATCAACCATAATCCAACCGAGAAGCACATTAAGGTCAACTGCCCATCTAAAGCCTCGACACCTAACATATCCTAAGTAGACATTGTGATTTAGACTCACTTCCATGCTTACCGCCACACCATTGATGCCACAATGTCGTATTTGTGGTCTCTCTTGACAAGTAGGTATGATTCGTGTATAGACTTTTAACATAAGAAGGGTGTTGCAATAATATATCCAAGTGTGTTCTCCCAATTTAATATAGTTTATATTACATGAGGTTAAATTTTGAGTCTAAAATAATCTATGGTGATATAAATACACAATTATATAAGTCATATCAATATCCATATCTAAGATGTTCAAAATAAATCTTCTCTTTCAAGCTCTTGAGCGTCTTCTTTTATATTTTGATCTGATAGTATCTTTGATAATTAAATACTTTTAAAAATATTTAATGTGACATATCTATTCCATGAAGATTTAGTTAGTTGTTTGTTTTCAAACTTAGTCCGACAAAACTGAAACTTAGTTAAGAGGAGTTCAAATTAAGTTCATAGATTTCAAATTCAAGATAGTTTTAAATTTAGTTTAAAAGAGTTCAAATTTAGTTTCGAAAGTTTTGAAGTGTTTATACTTGGTTTAAAAAAGTACAAAAAGTTTAGTTTAGCACGACTCAAATTTAGTTTAGTGAGTTTACACTTTCTAGTTAGTTTTGAAGAGTTCAAACTTAGTCAAAAGAGTTAAGACTTACTTTAAAAGAGTTTAGACATAATTATAGACTTCAAAAGGCTTCAAGATTAGTCCCACATGCTCTAATAAATTCATTAGAGGCTCTAGTTATATCATCAGAGGCTGTGATAAGTTACACTTGGGTCAAAAAGTTCAAATGTGTTCTACAAAGTTCAAAGGCCAAGTCAGTCAATTCCGAAAATATTCTAGAGGCTCTAGATGACTCTAGAAGATCTTAAAGTAGTTTAAAAAAACTTTAGAAGTAGTTTAGAGGCTAAGGAGCTCAGTTCTAGATAAATTCAAGTTTGAATCGAGTTCAGACGAACTAGTTTTAGACTTGACCAAAATTTTCTAGAGTTGACCTGTTAAGCTGACTTTTGTATGTTGTTAATTAATGTATTTTTTTTATAGTTACATATATTTTTTAACACAAATGTTAAATGAAACTAGCCGATGAATGAAGGTGCATACAAAAAATGAATGGAGGCATTATATACATATAACTTGATGTGCTACAGTATTTTATATACTTCTGCGATTTGACCACCAATTAAAATGTAACTTAATGTGATACATTGTTTTATGTAATTTTGTAATTTGATCACCAATGTTTTCTTTTATAAGACCATATAATACACTATAATACAAATAGTATTCATTTGTGTTCATGTCACATACGATGTCGTTGCACATACCTTTTTATTGAAAGTTTATTTATATGGAAAATCAGTTCAAATATAATACGTTTTCATTCAACGGTATAAATTCAAGTTACTTTACGTTTTGATATAATTTTGGGTTTGTAAACGAGTCGAGTTTATTGTAATCTATAATTTATCATGTTGCGTTTGATGTCGCCGCAAAGCACGACGATTAAAAAACCTTGTTTTTTGTTATAATTCAAAGTCATAAAATGAGAACGTAAAATGGTATATTGTTACTAACTAAAAAGTATTTATTAAGAGCATCCACATTACATTTCTTATCTTTATCCTTATAGATATTTCAAAAACCACTATTTGATCTCTTTTATTTTTTAATTATATAATACATTTTCATACATTTAGTATTATATTTTCTCTTCCATTCACTTATAACCACCTTTAAATTTTAAAAAAATTATATGGATGAGCGGTGTTTTTCTTAAATATATAGATAAGTAGTAACATTTTTCTCTCTCATCTATTTACAACCATTTTAATTAATATAAAAAATACACTCACGCAAATTTAAAAACCCGGATGTGAATACTTTAAATATCCTATATGCTTACTACAAACTTATGTTTCTCTTAATGGTTTATGGATTTATGTTTATGTTGCTTAATTGTAAATTAAGGAGCAAATTTAAAGAAAAAAGAGCATTTACATCAAGTTTTCGATCTTGATTCTTATAGTTACATTAAAAGTTATTATTATTTTTTCTTGTTTTCACTTACATAATACTTTTTATACTTTTATTTTTACCTTTTCTTTCTCATCTACTAATAACCATTATCAAAAATATTAAAAAATTATAAAGGTGAACAATGTTTCACCAAATATATACAGATAAATAATAATATTATCTCTTACCTTCACGCAAAAATCATTTCAAATCATTTTCTATAATATAAAAAACATACTAACAATAATATAGAAAACATATTATGAATGCTTTAAAACAATAAGCATAAAAACACATCATAACTAGTGGGCTTTTTGTCTTGTCTAGTGACGGCTAGGTTTTATATAAAATGAGAAATTAAGATATGTGCATTGTGGAGAGAGTTGTACGACTACATTGACGTGGTTAAGCCCGCGTTTGCAAAATTCATTAACAGCATTGTGAGGATTGAAGCATTAGAAGTTGCGTCCTAATAACAAAAAAGAAGTAATTTAAACCAAAAAATAGAAAAATAAATAACAAAACCAAAAAATAAAAACGGATGTAAGATTCGAACTCTCAATACAATCCAAGACACATAGAGCTCAGAGAGCAGTTGCCTTGAGTGTAACTATAACTTCATTTAGAAACAAAAATATTTAATACAACCCAAATTCTAGAAGGAAAAAAAATCAATTTTTTCGACGCCACTCACAACGTGATTCGTGAAAGGCTGGTGGACACCTCACCGATCTTTCTATTTAAGATATAGTAATTTATGATGAAACCTATTGAGTTGAAACTTACAAATAAGCAAATCACAACTATATACTTGAAATTGATCATTTGCATTCATTAGAGCTTCAAGAGAGGTATATAATACAATAAAGAAAGTGTCTTCTATGACTATTCTCAACAAAAAAAAGTCCCTGGTTTTTAAAGGGATGTATCGAGATCATACTTCGTAACATTAGAATCAGCTCCAAAGATCAAAAGGATGTCGTTAAGAAAACAACCTTAGGCTATTACAGACGTTCGAATCACGACCAAGTTTAAACCTATATGTCTAGTCTTTCGTGATTAGTCAGTATACTTAACCTTTATTGCGTTCAAGTCGAGTAAGCCCAACTCGATTTCAAGCCAATTAGACTCATTTCATCACCCCTAGGTGAAGTGGTTTATGTGTTTGTTTGGGTTATGTCAAATAATGGACTCATGCAGCAGTTTACGTATGGTTAGTTAGATGTAGTCTTCTTTGAGTCCGAGTCTTTTGCTATTTTGTTAGTGGTGAACGTGTCCTTTATTTCAGCAAGTAGTTGGAGTTTGTATGCTATATATATTAGTTTGTTTGATGAATGAAAGTACCAGAAAATTGCAGCATAGATTGTGATACCTTTTAAGTGGTATCAGAGCATAAAATCCTGAGAGAGGGTGAGGAAATCAGCTGTGATGGCAGAAGAGGCGACGCAATTTCAAGGTCCTAGCATACCCAAGTTTGATGGCGATTACGATCACTGGAGAATGGTGATGGAGAATCTCCTGCGATCCAAAGAATACTGGAAGGTAGTCGATGAAGGGTATACAATAA
>BJCM01152147.1:17946-35054 GCA_018326385.1 Flaveria bidentis | reverse complement strand
CTCTACAAAGGAACAGGTTGCAGATGTGATGACAAAACCCGTTAAACTGGAGGTGTTCGAGAAAATGAGGAAATTGCTTGGTGTTCGAGACCTAGAAGATTAAACTGAAGAGTAAACTCTTTTCAGTTTAAGGGAAGGATTGAAGTGGTTTATGTGTTTGTTTGGGTTATGTCAAATAATGGACTCATGCAGCAGTTTACGTATGGTTAGTTAGATGTAGTCTTCTTTGAGTCCGAGTCTTTTGCTATTTTGTTAGTGGTGAACGTGTCCTTTATTTCAGCAAGTAGTTGAAGTCTGTATGCTATATATATTAGTTTGTTTGATGAATGAAAGTACCAGAAAATTGCAGCATAGATTGTGATACCTTTTACCAGGAACTGTTGTTACACACATTCGGTTCATCAATTCAACTCATGAAACAAAAAAAATCCCCAACTCATCAACCACACCTACCCCTTTATCCCATCCCATTGAACCGCCACACGCCATAAACGCCTTTTCGTTTTCCCGCCTTTTGCTTTTCCCGCGCAATTCTTCATCTTTCACCGCTAATTTTCTCTCACACACAAACGCTCTCCGGTCGTTGTTCTATATCGAACACATGATTCTTTAACTCTACAAGCATCATCCACCACTCGAAAGCTTCAAAGTTCACCGATTTTGATGCAACCCCAGGTTTAATCGTCGTCTGCAATCTATTTTTCTTCATTAAAGCAACAATTTTGTGTTTGATTGTACGTATACTCGTATCTTTAACTCTCGACGCAAGATTTTAGTGGGTTATTGTGGTTATATCATACATACTTTGTGCATTTTGTAGCAATTGAAATTGGGTTCTATCTTTGTTGTCATCGCGCAAGATTTTTGTGGGTTTTTGTGGTTTTCAGGGCTAGTGTTAGGTTACATTTCAGTAATTTTGTAAAGGGTGTTATTTTTGTTATCAGTGGAGATGAAGAGAAGCACTAGATCTTTGGTGGGTAAGGTCTTACGTTCAGGAAAACGATTGTTTGCTGATCGATACGATGTAGAAGCAAAGCGCGTGAGGATTGTTTCTGTTGCGTTTGTAGATAATCAGGTGAAGAAGATTAAGGTTATTGATTGTGGTGTGGAGATTGATGATGGTGTACAGAAAGAGCGTTTCAAATTGGGGGAATTCAAGAAATTGAGAGTGAATGGAACATATGAGGTTATGGGGATTGATGAAGGAAAAGGGGGGATCGAATTGGGTGAATCGAAGGAATTGAGTTTGGTTGTTGATGATCATGATGATGGTGATAATGAGATTGGAGTTGAGCGATTTGGAGTTGTTTATACGAGGAAACGGAAGAGGAATGTAATGATAGATTCATGTTTAAAACGTGACGGTTTTGATGTAAACCATGGTTCGGATAAGATGTCTGAGAAGAAGAATAAGAAGGTTAGAATTAGTTTACCGTCGGGTTTTGATGGAGATTATGTTTTAAGGAAAGGGCCTGTTGTGTTTGCTGTCTCCTGTAGTTATGAAAGCGGTGATAGAAATAGTATCAGTAGTAGTATTTATCGGTTTTCTTGTTTTGTAAGTACAGTGTTAAGGTACTTGAGGATGACCAATTTGTTCACATGGAGACATTTTTCTTCATTCTTATTATTAGAGCCAAGTTCAAGTATCTACTCGTCAACTGGCAGTCGGTTTCTGCAGGTAAGTTATGATCACCATTGAATTGTATTTAGAAGAATGTTTTACTGATAATGCTTTAAGTTATGGTGTTTGAGGTCAAATGATCATACTGAATTGTACTTTATATTTGTGTTAGAGGCTTGTGTTAATTCAAGATGTTGATTAGTTATTGCTTTTATATATGCAAAAATGATAAACTGTCATGCACCAAAAGTATTGAAGGTTTTAAGTGTTATTTGTTTCAACTTTATATGTAACTTAGGGATCATAAGACCAAAAATCGCTATATTGTTCTTTTTAAAATCATCACAAGTTAATTTCTTGTAGATTTAGGAAGGGTTTGCAAAGTGCAAGAAATTAGACAATTAGTATTAAAGTTGTAGTTGGTTGGTTTCACCTCTAAGTGATTATAACCTCAAATCAGTCAATTGTAGATGCTTTTATTCGTAACATTTCATTTTACGCTACATATTATCTCATTTGTGCTCTGTTATCTTCTTTATTTTCAGGATTCTACATATTCTACAAGCCATGGACTCTTCAAAGTATTTGGCTCCTTTCATTCTATACCTTCTTTCACTGTGAACTTCATTTCACTTCCCTTCTGCTTCTTGTATATACACTCAAACATACATCTGAAACATGAATTTTTGACCTCTTCATTTATAAAGCATTCAACTGATAAGAATACCATTAGTCATGATCTCAAAAGGCCATCGTTTTGCATTCTTGACAAAGACCCACCTTTAGATAAACTTGTAGTTGCTAAAAAGGCTAGATCTGCAAGAAAAAGAGTTCCAAGGGTCTCACTTTTCAATAATATTTCCCAGTGTAATGCTCAGCTACATGTAAAAAGTATAGTGCCAGTGCCTGGTGTTAGGGAAATAGAAGGGTATGCGGAGGAGGATTATGTACCATTTATGCTACCCGAGTCTTATATTAGCTCAAGAAGCGATGAACTTTCTAGAACTATGGAAAAGAGTTATGCGATCTATGATATGGACTCTGATGATGAACAATGGTTAAAGAACTACAACAATGAGTGTGTCTCAGAAGATACTTTTGAAAAAATAATAGATGCTTTTGAAAGAGGAATCTATTGCACTCCACATGATTATTCTGAGGCTGCATCAGCTGTTGATCGCTGTTTAGAACTGGCGCCAAAGGAAGTCTTATGCGACGTGTATGGTTATTGGACGACTAAAAGGAAGAAGAAACGGTCTGCACTTATCAGAGTTTTTCAGGTAAAAATACAATCTTTAAAGATTATATATTAATGTGTATATGTAAGAAGTTGAATGTTCTAACAGAGAATTCATGGCAGTGTTATAAGCAGAAAAGAGTCAAACGACGTTTTATAAGTGTTGTTATTCGCAAGAAAAGGTCATTTAGAAGACGGGCTAGCCAACGTGTCACAGAAAAACAGCTTGATTTTAAGAAAGGTTTGTTTTTGTCTTCTTTTCAGGGTAGACTTAATGATTTGTATATATTCTAGAGGGGGCATTTTTGACCCGTTTATTTGAATGGGCTAATATGGGTTCTAATTCATTATCTTTAACTTATAAAACAAGAAAATTTATATAATTTAACTATAAACTTTTTGTTGTTATGATAAATGAACAGCAATGTTGAATGATGAAAAGTTGTTGGAAGAGTCTACAAAGGCATATATCAAGGTGCATGAAACGCAAGAAGCTGCAAAGAGATTAGAAGAGGCATCCATTGTTAAGAGGCAACAAGCTCAAGCTCTTATGGAGGCTGCTGACTTGGCAGTATACCGAGCAACAATGGTACTCAGAATTGCAGAAGCTCGAGCACTCGGTGGCTCAGTTGACCTGCTAACTGGTGCCATCTTTGGTTCTTCTGTGGAGTGACTGTGATCTTGTGTGGTCTAGATTGCGGACCATAGACCACTTCGTTCACAGCTACTCAATGGAAACATGCAGCGTCGTGGTCCAGTTAATAAGTCGAACGCTGATTTTTGTAGAGTTTGGTGAATACGTGTAACGGGTTGTATGTACTGTACAAAACCTCGCAATTGATTAGACGGGTTGTATGTACTGTACAAAACCTCGCAATTGATTAGACGATTCGGAGTCTGCTAAAATGTGACTAGAAAATAAGATGGAGAATGTTGAGGCTGCATAATTTAGCATCTGAGGCTGTGGATTTTTGAATGTGTAAATAGCGTAATGAATGTTTTTATATTTTGTGTTTAATTTGGGTATAATTTTGTTTGGTATATGTAATTGTGTTATACATTTTTTTATTGTGGAAGTTTTGATCCAAAATCTAAAACCTTTTAAGGCAATAGCCAATAGCATACACATGACACATGAGTATAAGACATATCCCTCATAAAGCCCAAATATGAGCCCATAATATTACACGTCAATCGATCAACAACGAATTACATTTAAAACTTAAAACTTTAATATTTTTTTATGAATTTTGTTTAAACAAAGCCACTTATATAATATGTTCTAAATTAATCCTTTATTTTGTTTAAACAACATCTATGTGATTGACTAGCTGGGGTTTATGGAGGGCCATTTAAGAGTTGTTACATGACACTTATTTGATATTTTTATTTTATTTTTTATAATCGTTGTGAATGTGTATTTATGTTGCAAATCTTTAATTAAAGAGCTAGTCAACCCAATGGATGGTATGGTGCCTCTTCCACCAAGAGGTGTGGGTTTGAGTTTGGTCGCTAATAATTTTCTAGCTTTTTTTCCTAGTGATTTTCTTCTTTCTTTATGCGTTATCTTCACTTTGCAAAGGATATAATAGTAAAAATCAAGTAGTTTGTTAAAGAAGTGTGTATGAAAATATAACTTAATTCATGTCTAGAGGTTAAATATTATTTTTATCAATTTTTTGCATGTGAAGGGCTTTTTTTATTTTTATTAAAGTTGTTTTTCCATTTGTAAAACAATGTAAACACGTGTTAATTTGATAATTTTTCTAAGTTTATTATGTTTTTGTTACTATTATTTCTTTCGTTATTCTTGCTTGATGATTTGAGTTTTACGTCCGTGTGATAGTTGTTAATATATATATATATATATATATATATCAATAGTACATGTTACAAGGTTATAATTGATGAGATGCTTTTTAATCTTAAACTTCTACGTACTTTATTCCCCGTAACCACACACACTATTTGCATAATAACCACTATTTGCATAGAGATTGAAAAAGTCAACACACAATGTCACAGTTAACAATACACAATTACACATTATATACACTTTAACATACAGTAAAATAAAATACCCACATACAATAATCACAATCACCATCAACATTCTACCTGCTTCTTCGGCAACATAGCAGAAGTTTTACGAAAGAGACGATTAATTTAATTATAAATTTTTTGAAACAAAACTAATTAAAGTTACAATTTTATACCAAAAACAGTATTAAAAAGAAAGAAAAAAACTTATGTAATCTGCCATCCCGTACACTACTCCCTATACTAATATTTGTTATAAAATCATCATATGTTTCCTCCGTTAACTTCTCTGATGATACCTTGTTGGATGCAAGATTCAAAGAATTTTATTATTACGTGTTAAATGTTCTGAAGATCATATCTATTTATTTACATTGAAACTCTTTGGGTAGACGATGTCGTCACAGTTTGCAATTATATAGTAAAAACATAATCTACATAACTGTTATAATATATACAGTAAAAACATAATCTACATAACTGTTATAAAAATAATTTGTTTAAAATTTTAAATTTATTCTATTTAAACACCTTCAACATCCAGTATGTTTTCTACATCTTAAGCTACATATAATCAATCATATATACCTTGTTTCATGGAGAGACTCCTATGTAATTCTTGAGCAAGAAAATTTGTCATTGGATGATGTAACTTTCAAGTTGATTATAATATTATAGGAAACTATCATAGAAACTCTTTGCTTCATTTGAAGTGCTTACTTCCTCTTATGTAGGCTTTTCGACTTTTATTTGTTGTTTTTGATATTGAAGAGTAATAACTTTTAGGTTTGAAACCAACAAAAACCAAAAATAAAAAGGGGGTAAAGAAAATTTTTAAGAATTTGTAGTAATCTGTTATTGATTATCAGCTGATTATCAATGAACCAAGGACACATGTAAATTGATATTTTGGTCCATGTTTGTGTAATCTGTCTAAGGATAAGGTTTTCAATAATATTCTTGTTTTAAGGTGGCAATTTTTGATACGAGCCGAAACTTCAATAAAAATTCAATTGGTAATCCATTGATATGTGACAGCTCATGTGTGTTGCTCCAAACTTTCGATTCATCAGTAATCTACTAGTGAAAATTCAATTGGTAATCCATCGATGAAACTTCTGCAAAAGACTAAGATATGTGGGTCACGCCTTGTTTTTCGACAAAGTATTACATGTGAGATCCACCGTCACTGATTGATGTATCCATTAGTGAAAGTATCAACTAGAAATAGTATCAATTGGTGTCAATTATAGAATAAAGGTATGGAGAAAATAATCAACATCAAGATGTTAATCAAACAAGAGTTTAAGCTAATAAGAATGTCTAACACACTATGTTGGAGCTTAGAACAATCAGAACAACTAAATAAACTATCAATACCTGAAATTAAAGAATCAAGAAATCAATCAACAGTTAACATTTAACAACATTAATCGATAACAGATGAAGCAATCAAAAACAATAGTCAATTTAGATTTTTAAAAAGATGGGGGCTTGATTTTTTGAGGAACCAAAGCCTTAATTTTACCCAAGCATTAATTTTGGACGACTCTAAATGCATTTATATATTATATAGTTTTTTTATAGATACAATGAGAGTTAAAAAGTGAGAGTTTACATAATTATATATCAAAATTAATGAATGTGCTTTTTCAAGTTTCTATTTAGAATTTAGGGTTAAAAGCATTGATCCTTGAATTTAATTATTTGGTATTCTCGTAGATCTGTATGATCTAAAACCTCGTACATAAAATTAAGTGATCTTTTATAATTAAATTTATAACTATTATTACTTGCGATCTGTACAATGTTATTTAATTATCAATTATAGCTTTTGTCGGTCGTTATTTAGTTGTCTTTAGCTTCTGTCAAAGATTCTCTTTAGTGTATTGTTAAACATAATTTAAATTTTTATACCAATAAGGCCATGAATCATGGTCATTATTATTCTACTTATTGAGATTTTAAAAATGCATATAAATATAAAATATAAAACCAGCTATTTATCTTATTAAAATGACAAGTGGAAAATTTAGAAAGATCAAGCCAAGGAGATGCTTTTAGGGAGAAACACTCATCCAACTTTATTTTATCTTATTTTATTCTAATATTTTATACCTATACCATCAACTCACCGCTGTTTAGTTAATTTATCTTGAAAACTACATTGTATTTATCCAATAATCTTAGTAATTCGTGCATATATTATTGGAGGGAGGTCAAGTGGTCAAGTGGAAGACTAGAACTCTAGACCCTTTCAAAAATTCAGACATTTTATAATATTTATAGTTATATTATATATAATGTTATTATTTATGAAATATAAACAAAGAATTTTCAATAAATAAAGTTAAAAAATATAAAATCTCACTAACTAGCAACCAAGTTTCTCAAGTACTCTATGAAAAATCAATACAGTTTTATGTTGCCGTAATGTTACCCAACTAGATGTTTTAATCCCACGTAATGTCATAAAAATATAACTTTTTTAAATTAAACAATACAAATAAAACATGTATGAATCTTTGGTTACTAACAAGTGATTTTTGTTCATTTAACTTCACATCGAAAGTAATTGTAAAGAATTACTAAACAGTAATGAATTTTCATTATTCTTATACGTTAGTCAACTAAAAAAACATTAAATAGTGATGATGATTCATATAGATTTTATTTACCTCACTAAATTGCAAATAATTAGTTTTTACCTAGGATTGAAACATTAAATGAAAGTATTAGTTTAAAAAAACAAAAACACAATTTAAGTAACGTTAGTGAAACATTTAAAAAACTTAATTATAATTCTATTATTCAAATGTTAATAAAAGCTAAAATCATAAAATAATCATCTTTCTTGATGTGTTATACATTTATAACCATGTTAAAATATTTTTACTCATACAACATGGCATGCACGACTTAAAAGTAACATGTCATGCTTATTTCCAATATGGAGCAAAAAACATGTGTGATACGTATAAACATACGTGTAATTTTAAAAGATCATAGGAGTTTTACACGTGACATTAAAGATACACATATACAATTCTGATATCGATTCGTGGATATAAATGCAAAAAGAAGTCTTACGCTTGTAAAGATAGATGCATGACCAAAATAGAAGGTAGCTGATGTTTATAATTATTAAATCGTTTTCACATAGACTATGTACTTGCAAAAAAAATATTTTTTTCACTGTGGTCTAATAATATAACAATAATACATCTAACACTTGAACGTGGTCTAGATGTTAGCCAAAAGGGTCGGCAGAGTAAGATAATTAAAAATAAACAAAAACTACACAATCTGTAAACAAAATTAAATAATTTAATTATCATACTCCTATGGGCCCCTTTGCTCCTTATAAATATAAAACATTTTTGTTCCCCAAAACACAAATCAAACCCAAAAAATGATTATCAACATTATCTTCTGGTTATCAGTCTTCTTACCAATCTTCAGAATCAAATATGAATTGTTGAATCTCCTCAAGATTTTTTTTACATATATCTTCCGCTACGACAGTGTCGCTTTGCATCGCCTCGAATCGGATTTATTCGCGGTGGATCTCCCGATAATCCGATTCGAGGATCTACAGGAGCGACGTCGTAGGGAGGTGGAAGAGATGTGTTTCATCTGTTCCGCCAATTACGAGAGGGATGACGTGGTGTGCCAGCTCAGCCGATGCGGCCACGTGTACCACTCGGAGTGCGTCGGAAAATTAATTCACCGGAAACAAACTGATTGTCCTTTTTGCCGATCGTCGATCTTCTCCGGTAGTCCCTCTGTTCAGTGTAAAAGTTAACGGTAGTTAGAGATTGTATTTATTTACTAATTACTAATTACTAATTATTGATTATGTTGTAGTAAAAGAGGGATTAGAGTGATTTGTTTGAAGGGTTGTAATTATGTTTAGATTGGTGGTAGATGTTATCCAAGAAATTAATTAATAATTTTTTTAACACGGCTCGAGTATTCATCTGATCTTACTTTTAAATTATAATGATTGTTAATCTACCATGATCCATGAGTTAGAATTCAGAATTATAATTATGATATTTTTTAAAATGTCTATCATTTGACTATGAACACGTACAGATGACCATAAGCTAATTAATAATTAACGATTTAACAATATTATGCCATCAATTAATTTCTTTTGAGTTCTTATGTAAATTATATATATGTGTGTATGTGTATATATCTGTTGAATAGTGAGGTTTAATAGACAATCTAACATATGGATTTAAATCTCTATGTTTTTATGCTAACAAATTTTTACACTTTCGTATCAAATATGATTAAGGTTGTATTCTTTTAGCTTTCATTTTGGGATTCATGGGTTTTAAGTTTGATGTAGAGGTGTTTGTGTTTAAGGTTTAGATTTCGGTAATGAAAAGGTTTAAGAAGTTCTGTTACACTTTCTCTTCATATATGATAATATTTGATTTTCATTTGTTTTTTGTATGGGTTTTGATTTTTGTGTTTTCGATTTGATAGGCTCTAAGAAGTTTAGGTTGGATGAATTGTGTTTGATGATGAGATGATTTGTTAAAGGTCGAAAATTTTGATGGTGAAGTTTTAAACTTTATTGATTTAAATTTGTCAACACTCTTTTGTGTATATATTCAGATATAAAAGATACCCGGGGACTTTATGAACACATTTAAAAATTATAGGGACATAATCATATCCGATGTAGAAGTGTAAAGGTTTTCTAATATAACCCATTTGGTGTGAAGATATACTGATATTTTCAAAAACACTTAAAAAATGGTTATATCTATTTATTTTACATTTTAAGGGAGATAGAAACATAAGTGTGTGATGTCTCTATAGTATAAACAATTAAAGAATCTGCTTTATGTTTCTAAATTTTAAGGGCTTCGAATTAAAAAAAGATTACGTTTAGCTATATTTTAAGCTGGATATATATATGTGTTATTCAATAAATATTTGTGTTTTTAAAGATAAGTGAGCAGAAAAACAAAACAATTTAAGGTCTATCAAGGATGATTTACAAAACTTGATTCATTAACGAGCTAATCTACTAATGATTATTGTATGATCTTGATTTATGGTCAATTGATTTAATCTACTATTATTCTTTTACCAATTTGATATTTGTTGTTGTCTATTTTGATTTTAATTTATATTTACAATTGTTTTTTCTCTTTATTTTAATCTATTGTTGTTTGTTTCTTATTTAATCTGTTTTTAATAACTAGTTTTGTTTCAGTTTATTAAGTTGTTTCTTGCCAAACTACAAATAAATTTGTTTATATAGCCGATTCGAGACAAAAAAATTATAAATATACATGGACAAGGGTCTCGGATTTTTTTTTTGTTTTAGGACTAGGAGATATTGAGCTAGCCTGGATACAAAGACTAAATATTAATGGAGTTTTTCAGTGATTATATAGAAATTTAAAAGACATTAAACACACATTAAGATATGTCAATAAAGAAAAAGTTAAAAGAAAACCTTTAAAACTTAGGTAGTCCTTTACGACCTTTTTTTCTTCTTTTCTTCTATTTTTGTTCCAAACTTATTACGCGTTTATTCATGAAAGACAAACTAAAAAAAATGCAAAACTAAAAATCAAACTAATTAAAACAAAAGGGTTCCGGTGTATTATTGGGATGACTAAGTCACATAATCATAGATTTGCATATAAAAAGTAACAATGAAATCACGTTTATCGAGTCAACGTACTATTATTGAGCAATTAATTTAAAAAGTCATACTAAAAATGACGGTGATAATTCCTTATCAACAAAAAAAAAACGGTTAGATCAATAGTCATTCTTTTAATTCTACTTCTAATTCTGCCCATAACTTAATTTATAATGATTTTGTGAGCACATCTACATAGTCATGTTTGTCTTTGTAAATGAAAAAAGCATACATCTGGACTATAAAACAATGATTATTCAACATAATTATTATTATTTTTGAACGGTAAATGCACGACCCTGCTTCGGATGATATGTGTTATTTTAATTGGGCCCACTTATTCGTTTCCCAGCCGGGAAAACTCATCGCTGAGAAAACCCACTGGCTCAACTCTGAGTATTTTTGCTCAAAGTGAGACTTGAACTCATGACTTCCATTTTATTTACGTGTCATGGGTACCTCACCTTAACCAGTTATATTAAGGATTATTGGTATTCAACATAATTAGGTAAGAAATTAAGAAATAAATTATTTATATAAACAAATAGTAATATTTGACTACATGTCCATAGGTGGTCAATTAAAAATACTTTTGATTATTAATTAATCCACTAATTTTAATATTAGACATGATTGTCGCCTACAGTGTATTCATTAGTTATGAAAAGAGGACTTGTAACTAAAGGATTGTTTTGTAATTCAACAAGTGTTATCTAGAAAGGCAAAATATAAGAAGTTGAAATCTAGACAAAATGACGTTTGCAAAAGGTACGATTTCTAGAACATAAAAGTAATGTAAACCCACTCATGAAGCCTTAGCCTAGAAATTTTTAAAAAGCCCCTGAAAATAAGAAATTGGATAATATTGACAAAATAGCTAAAGTAATTCAAAAGCGTGTGAAGAGATGAAAACTTGTGAATAAATGTTGAAAAATCATGAAAGTAAACTGGGGAAAAGAGCATAAATGAGTCGATACGATAGTTAATTAGTGTTCCAAAGTAAACGGTCCTGATGGTAAGTGACGTATTTTATGATTAAAAAGTTTTAAGTTATAACTATGTCAGGATAAAAATACATTGATTTTATCCTAAAGTTTAAATGGTGTTGTTTGAAAAAAAAAGTTAATTAGCTAGGATAAAACAACAACAAATATTAGCGCAAGCAATTTAATTATTTTTACATATCGAAGCTCAAGGCCTATTAACATTTTAAATAAATTAGTCTACTATCATTTATCAAATCTAAACTCAATTAAAAAACTAGGAGAATCTTACGATTTGCTTAAGTAAGTAGACTAAATTATTTTGCTACAATACTTAGTTTATTATTATAACAATTATTATCGTATAATATATATTTTACATACAGATTATTTACTTTATATTATAGGGGCTTATTTTTATTATTCGCCCGAGCCCCAAAATTTGTCGATACTCTTAGGACCGGTGCTGAGCATTGTCATATGTGATATGAGATGTGAAAGTTTGGATTATATATTTTGTAAAGATATATGTTCTATATAGAAGAAGGAATAATATTAAATTTAGCTAAAAAAATAGAAAATAAACATTATTTTAGATTACTTGATTTTGTTACTTATTTTTGTCTCTCCTTTTAAGAGAATGAGTCAAGACTTGCGAGGAAAAGTTAGTAACATATATCATTACTTTGAAAACATACTATAAGACATGAAAGTAAAGATAGATGAAATAGAAATCTCTGTGCCATTTCAATTTTAGACAGTTTTATTTTAATGTATTAGATATATGTTGATAATAACATGGAGTTTGAACTTTTGAAGAAGAAAATTTCGCGAGAACAGATTTATTTCAAGATAAATGAACGTTATTTTATTCATTTCAAAACTAAATTATTTTTAAATTCTTATAATTATTATCATAAGGAGGCCCTGAGGGTGGGCAGTGTGAGCGACCCGCCCAGGGCCCAATCTCATCAGACGCCCAAGATTTTTTTTGAAAAAATTATATTATATACGTATGTATATATAAAAACAACTATAGATTATTAACAAACTAATTAACAAACCCAATAACAATTTAATTATCTTGATCAATTAAAACTTAGGATCAGTTACCATTTTAATTAGTCTAGTCGATCCAATATAAACTCAACAAAAAAACGCTAAGGGAGTCTTACGATTCGGTTAAGTAAGTAATTTAGATTATTGCTACAATACTTTTATTTATTGATAAAACATTTATTGTATTATTATAGATTTTTAACATACTGGTTATTGAAACTATATTTATAAGGCCCATTTTTTCTACTTGCCCATGGCTTAAAATTATTTGAACATTCTCGGGACCGACCCTGACTATTATAAAGATGAATTGTTAATACGGTCGATCAAACTAGATTAAAGTATTATATAAACATAACTAAGTTACTACATTATTAAATATAAAGTCATTCATCCAAGAAATGGATGTGTGTAATCTCATCCTATATAGATTACCAACGGAATTCATCAAGAATAATCAGCTGAAACTTTTATCGTTTGTTTACCAACAAGTTTTGTAAAGCACTTATAGGTGATTGTTTTCAAGAGAATGCTAAATTGCTAATGGCCTTCTAGTGATTGAGTCTGTTATTGGTAATACATCATTAATATATATTAATTAAAAATTTTATATTTTATAAATCGTTTTGAAGATATAAATAAATTACACACCTAGAAATTAGTTGCACTAAAATTGAATAAACCAAATAAACTAAAAAAGTTGTCGATAGTATAAGGAGTTAAATACATAACGACAAATAAAATTTTATAGAAGGTTTTACCGGCTGAAATCTGGCTATCAATCAATCACGAACAACCCCTCAACGATAAATGAATGAAAAGTATGGGCGATAAATCAATCCAAAATCTTATTCTTAAAATTAACGACGACGTATCAAGGATATTTCGTTAACAATCGGTTCCTTTCAGAAACAACAAAATTGTACAATTTCCTGCAAGCAATGAAGTTTGTTATCTGTCAGTGATGCTCGTTTATTTATAATTGGGATTTTTTAGCTGAATGCTTAAAGACAAAACTTTTTAAAGAAATATAAATTATGTTTTTTGATTTTAAACCAGATTGCAGATCTCATCTCAATTCCTAAACTTTTAAGGAAAACTATTACATTCGCTCATGTTGGGGTCATTATTAATCACCATATCTAGTCTTTTTTAAATAGTTTTTGTGAGCGAAAGAAAATTAAAAATTAATAAAAACTAAAAAAAAGTAATTGAAATATGAATAAATACAAGGAATGCCTTCTGGGAAGGTTTTAAAAGTTGAGCAATACATTTAAAAATAATATGTGTTTTGTTAAATTATAGGAATTGAGATGATAAGCATAAAATTCTACAATATTGAAGATAATGTAAGCCTGACATTTTCATTTTTATAATTTTTCGAATGTACATTGTCTTGTCATGTCATATTAACATAGACAAAAAGTGTAGCACGTTTATTTGGGTCATCTAAAAGACTCGGTGTTTCTTTATTCCATGCTTTCATGACTAGTGAAGCTGATAGTACGTTTGTGTTGTAACTAAATTAAACGAGTTAATTTGTTTGAAATTAAAACAATAAATCATTTATTTTAACAACTTGCTTAAGCATCTACAATTTAATGCAAATTGTTTATGAAACGCTCACAACTTTATTTACTTCAAGGCTTGGTAACCCGTCTTATTTATTTATAAAAGCTAGTTAAATAAGTTATGTTGGGTTATTTGATTTTACGTGTGTCTGAATCAAAGCTCATACTTGATACAAATAAATGTATAGAATCTATAGATCATTGTCGAATTTTTAGTTATGCCACTAAATCAAAGTT
Organism: Flaveria bidentis; assembly: GCA_018326385.1. Lineage (NCBI taxonomy): Eukaryota > Viridiplantae > Streptophyta > Magnoliopsida > Asterales > Asteraceae > Flaveria > Flaveria bidentis. The sequence goes on along the minus strand of BJCM01152147.1, from coordinate 20,629 downwards.
TCAAAAAGCTAGACTTCCAACATAACTATTCTTGGTTTCATTTACTAGCAAACACAATATATAAGTTTATACTCTTATAAATAATTGAACAAAAACCGATCCTTGTATATTAATTAACTTGTCATCTATTAACATATATTAGAATTATAATCAAACAAAGGTTTGATAAAAATATAAACAATGCAACCGAACACAGCCTTATAAAAATATATAAACATAACTCGTTACAAAAACCAACCTTTGTTACAATTTCAAAAACATTAATTCTAATAGAGTGTTAGTAGTTATGGATATCTATTAAAAGTTCTCAATATATACACACACTAAAAATCACAAATAGCAAAAGTAGTGGATCATGTGCTCAAATTGACAAAGCTCAAGTTCCTTGTTAATAATGGGCTATGGGCTCAAGTTAGTGATTATGGGCTTGCTACAGGTTTATTTTTTTAACTTTTAGCTTTTAAGTAGAATCCCATGCTTCAAAAAGAATTAAATTTACAACAAATTTATTACTTCTTTTGTTATAAAAAAATTGATGTTGATCAGATATATAAATAATATAAAATTATGATTATAATATCATATTCAAAACACACCTTAAGAAAGACAATAATTTGACCAAATTAGAGGTTGTTAAATCAAATTATCTTTATAAACAATTTAACATTTTAAATCAACATTTTTACATGCAAATTAAATTTTATACAAACATAAAAAACAGTTGTATTCCGGTCATAACATCAATATGTTTAATTTTAGAGTTCAAGGTCTGATTTTAAATGTATAAAGAAAGAACGCCAACATATATTATGTAGTAAGATAAGATATTAAAGAATAAAAATCATTTAGTGGATCTAACAAAGTAAGTCAAAATAAATTAGAAAAATTATAAAAAGTTAAATTGCATGCTGAAACAGGTTAATCCAAATCCACTTTTAATATATTCTATTTTATAAAAAAAAATTAAAAAAAATTAAATCATTGACCGATTAATCTTTGATCATTTCTAAGTATGTTTATATTTGGCGTATAAGTGGTTATTCAACCTTGCATACTATTTTTTATATATAATTAATATTTAAATATATATAAAGATATATTTTTAAAATTAAATCATTGACCGATTAGTCTTTAATCATTTTTTATAAGTATTGTATGTTTATATTTGGCGTATAAGTGGGTTTTCAAACTTCCACCAACGTAGCTTTATCATTATTATTTATTTTAAGTTAAAGTAATTAATCATACATTCCACTAATTTGGATGAAAAGGGTTACAAGTTATGAGATAAAGACAAGTAGCATGATTATTCTAGATGTTTGGCATGATTACACTAGTTAACTTGACTTAAGACTAATTTTATTTTCCGAAATTCATATAGCAATTTAATGTAATGTGCAATATTTAAGCATAGTGTATTGTCATTTCTCACGTAATCTTTATAATCATTTTTGCTATATAGAATACCCTCATAGAAAATTATAATGATAATCCAGACTAAATGTTAAGTTCTTGATTAATCTAAGTGCATGTTATTTTGCTGATTAATAATCAGGACGTTACTTTTTTTAATCGATATCAATTACTTCAATTATCAAAGAAGATTATTTTTTTGTTAACGAGTGACTCTTACACACATGTTTAAACTTGAGCATAACCCGTCTTTCTACCTAAGTACACGCATGCACACATTAGTAAGTGTGATCTTAAAAAAAACTAAATAATTTAAGAGGTTATTAAAATGAAGTGTCTTCGAACTCACTGAAAAATCAAAAGTTATTATTCAAAACTATTATTTTGCTCATACAGCCAAAGTCATTTGTGTATTTAACTTTGAGAAAATTAAATAAATAGTTTCTTGTGATTTGATCATATTATAAGTTTAGTGTCTATATTTTAAAAAAATACAAATTTAGTCTAAACATTTGGCAGATTGTTGCAATTTTAGTTTTCATCGTTAAGGTTTGTTAGTTTTTAGTGGCATGTAGACTAAACTTGTAATATGATGAAACCACGTGAACATTTGTGCGATTTTCTATAAAATTAAACAAAAATCAATAAAGGTGGAATATCGGTTTAAGTGGCTAATTAAAATTGAATACGAGACTAAAGTATAGTTCTTCTTCTTCTCTCTTTTTTTTTTATCTTTTTCCCTATTAAGTTAATAACAAACTAGGTTTTTCTATCGGAGCGTTGCACCGAGAATTCCGCCATGATCTTAAAATTAAAACCTCAGATACCAAATCACGTAGCAACTACGGTTATTCTGACGTAAACCCTAACACATCAAGAAACCTGATTACAAATCCAAGTCACAATGACGTAGTCGACTGACACGGTCCTATGTATCATAACACATAAAAAATTGTGTCAGAATAGTCTTCAGTACGTCTTAAAACCCTAAAATGTACACAAGCGTAAAAGTGAACGTCACTCGATCGTAAAACGTAAAAGTGTACTCTATCATAAAAAACCGTAATCCATCGTAAAATCGATTGTTACTCCGCCGTAAAACCTAAAAGCGTATTCCATTGTAATAGTGAGCGTCGAAAAGACGAAATACAAACGAAGATGCAATGATGACATTTAGAAAAAAACAAAAACAAAAGTTAAAAGAAACTTTTATAACCAAAATAAGTTTTGGGGTTAAAATAGAAAAAAAAACTTTACTATTCACAAAAGT
>BJCM01152147.1:0-17926 GCA_018326385.1 Flaveria bidentis | reverse complement strand
TATATATATATATATATATATATATATATATATATATAATCCTAAATAAATATCCAATTCTGAAAAAGAAATCTTGGTAGCAAATCGTAGTACGTTCTCCAAATCCACCTGCTTAGCTTCTTTTAGAAAGAAGGATATACTATCAGGACCTTGAGTCTTATTTTAATAAGTGACTAAGTGTGCTATCAATTGAAATTCAACAAAGATTATACCATATTTTATGGTCTTTATATATTAGATTTGACTACTTGTGTTTATATACTTCATTGTTTATCTTATTTTATAAATTTATATTTTATAAATTTAAACTTTGAATGTTATTTTGGATTCAAAACATTATAGAATGCTCACCAACACTTCTTTTTAGATCGCATGACGTTCCAAGTACAAGTGTTGGAGCTTGGTTGCGCATATGAACTTGCAATTCCTTAGGGGCGCTGCAAGTTTACTTCTTGTGCGCCTCATGATTATGAAAACATTCTCTTTAGGAATAATATGATATGTTTGTGTGAAAAGTAGGTATCGTAACATTAGAGATAAAATAAGATTATGAAAGAATGGATAAAAATTTACGTGACAACTCACTAGACATGTTTGTAGAAAGAACAATGATGTAGCTTTTGAATAGTCTGATGTTGATGCTTTGATTCTCTCCAAGAGCATGGGAATGAAAGCCTTGAAGCAAGGGGAGACCACAGCAAAGATAATCGTAACAAGTGTTTTGGACCCTTAATTTTTAAATAAAAAAGGGTTTTATTAACATGAGACTTGTAGGTGTTAGAAACAGAGCTACACATCATGGATGCGACTTAGAGGCTAGCTACACATCATGGATGCGACTTAACGGTTATTTGATAGTCTTTTAATGATTATTAAAATGCTACATTTTAATAAGTAATAACCTTTGAATGATTATGATGTAACCTTAATGTTGAATGGTTAATAGATACCATTAAAAGCTAATCTCTTAACAAGTGTTTTGGACCTTTATTTTTTTAAATAGAAAATGATTTTATTAACATGAAACTTGTAGGTGCTAGAAACAGAGCTACACATCACGGATGCGACTTAGAGGTTGTTTGGTTACCTTTTAATGAGCCATAACCTTCGAATGGTTAAGACGTAACCCTAATGTTGAATGGTTAATATGTACCATTAAAAGATAATCATTTAACCATTCAGCCTTAGGGTTACCTATTAATCATTAAAACACTATGAACCATTGAGAGCAATTACGGAGCTTGAATCAAAACTTAAGAAACGGGGGCAAAAGTAAACTATTTTAAGGGTAGGGGGAGATTCTATATTTATTAAAAAAAATTCACTAACGGACTGAAAATTTATACTATGAAGCCGGAAATTTACACTAATAACGAAACTCCCCCCCCCCCCCCCCCCCCCCCGACCCCAAAAAAGCTTCATCTGTGATTAATAGACTACCAAACAGCCTCTTAGACATGTGATGTGAAAATATTGTCTCTCGGGCACACTAATCTTGGTAATTCATTTTTACTCTACTATTTTCTTTATGAAGTATTTTGATTTCAATCATGATCATTTCAAACAACTTCTACTCCTTATTCATGCTTATTTGCATAACTATACTTGTTATTTGAGTCGCTTCTATCTTTAAGCTTGTTTATGTTTCCATTTTCGGAGATTGGTTTCGTAAAGGGATGGTGGACACCAGGAGTGTGTATCGTTGTTTGGTCTCCACTATAAGTTGGTGTATAAAATGGTTCGGTTAAGCAAGTTAATAAAGAGTTGGATCAAGTTTAATAAACAGATATTATAGCCTTAATATGTGTTGACATTACGCGTTCCTTCACTAAATGATACTAATTTTCTTATGAAAATATGATAAATCTTTTGATTCAGAAATCTAATTGTTCATATTGCTTATGTTTCTAGTGGTTCAATTAATTAGCTTCTGTAAATATATGTGACTAAAACTGACCAATATATTAGGTTATCAAAGCTATTAAAGCCGACAATCTATTTTCACACTTTTTCTTATTATTTTGGTTCTTTAGTTTTCGTATAATCGGATTTTCTATTGTAGTTTACATACGGTAAAGGTCATATCCGCCAATTGACACTATATATGTCACTAAGGGGGTATTCTAATATTAAAATATTGTATGTTACAAAAAAAATCATAGACTCAAATCTTGTAAAACACAAATGTGATCATATTAAAACTAAAACAGTTATACAATACAAGATGTGTGTTTATCCGTACAATAAAGTTTGGCACTATATATTCAAATTGAAATGATTATAAACACAATTGGACCTAATGATTACTGAAAAGATAGGATCACATGTTTCATCATCTTTAAGTTCATGGGAACACATAATCATGACTAAGACGTCCACTTTGAGCTCACAAAGATATTTATCAAAGTCCAAAAGAAATGGTGTATTGTTTTACGAGAAAAAAATTATAAAACGTGACACTTAATATGTATAACTAAATGGTAACAAAAAATGAAGTATGATTGAATATATTGAGCTAGGAGCACGATATGCTGGTTCTCTTATATGGGTGCAAACGAAACCCATAGCTCGTGAACTATACGTCACCGCTATTGTTCACACTGTATATGCTTGCTATGAAGGCTTTCGATTCGGTTGATTTTGTAAGTGTTTACTATTTTGATACAATTTGGTAGGGGTGACGCATTTAGCTTTTATTTTAGACTGTCAAATTTAATTTCCTAACTCTTAAATTTCTTTCAAAGCACAAAGCCCATATTACTTGTATATAATTTCTTCGTTTAGAATCACGATTCACGAGGTTCTATAGAAGCGAGGATTCAAAGTCATTGTTTTATTTCATTCGTCAAAGCGCATTACTGATGACTCTATATGAAACAATGTCATATAATTATTTAATAAAGTATTTGGTTTTTACAATCTTTAAGTCAAACCACAAGCCTAACTCTTAGTAACGGTTTGTGGTCGTCACTAACCGAAGTATTACTAATGGTTTGATTCGGATCTAGATTAACGATTGAAATTATTGTACCTTTATAAGAAAGCGTAAAATATAAAAAATCAAACAAATCAATTCATAGATACTATTAAAAATAATTACAAAATAAAAAGAATTAACTGAGTCTTATTTAAAGTAAACCTAATATAAAAAAATAGATAGTTTAATAAATAATAAAAACGAAATGTAACATTTTTATGTTTTTAATATAAATCATTAACCATTCCATTTCTTTACCGGTTTGAAACATTTAGAACCGACCAACTAAAAGTTCAAATAATACATTGACTATAAAATAAAAACGATGACCAGTTTAGACAATTTACATTAGGGTGTGTGTTCAAATTTGGATATTAGAAAATTTCGTATAGTAGATCTATCCGAATCCAAAATTTCTGATTTGGGTTCGGATATTCTAATTCAAAAAAAAGTTTGTATTATTTAATAAATTTTATAAAAATATAATATTTTTTATTGATTTTTTCATATATCCGATGTTTTTATTAAAATATTCGAAATATCTGAAAATATCCGAAATGTTTAATTAATGTCTAATATTTATAACTTTATATATATATATTTTGAATATTTCGGATATCCGAAATACCCAAAAAAAATTCAAAATCACTATTTAAATTCAAATATAAATTTTAGACATCCGAATTTTCATACATCCGAAATTCGAACATCGAACATTTCGAATTTGATTTCGAATTCGACTATTTTTAACCCCCGGTCTAGTGTTGGAAACCAAATAGTGAATTATATGTTAAAACCCGCGTGTAAAATCTCTTGTCAACTCTAATTTCCACATCGTTTTCATTGTTGCAAACTTGCAATTCACTGCCTCTTTGCAGTCTTCAGTTCTTCACCCAATCACCATCCCACCAATTCTTGCAGATCCTTTTCATCATCACCCACCAAAATCTTCAATCGATCTTCAAACAATCTCCACCCAACATCAACAAAACCTCAAATCCCTCGATTCAACGTTTGTCTATGAGTCAAACAATGAGATTTCGAGGAGATGGAGTCAACGATTTGAGAACAGAAGAATTCAGAGTGCCAATCGGTTCAAGAGAGACAATACCAGCAAAACATCACACGATTCTACAATTCTAGAGTTTAATTTGATGATGATGGTGTGATCGTAACGCATAAGGGTTGTTGAATCGATAATTTCTTCAGAGTTTTCAGTTGGGTGGTTTGTGGGTGGATCGAAATTATGTCTACTGGGGTTAATTTGGTGATGACTGTAATTGGATCTACAGTGAGTACGATGTTCATCGTGTTCGTGTGTACGAGACTCATATGTGCTCGTATTCATTATTTATCTTCACGAAGATCTCTTCGTATGTCTTCTAGATCTGATCTCAACGCTGTAAGTGTTTATGCTATTTGATCTGTATAGCTGTTTGAAAGCTTAATTATTTGTTTTGATCGTACATTAGTGAATCAAACGAGTTCTTATCAATCCATTGGTGTATAAATTCCCCAAATTTAAACACACATGTGTCTCCAAAAAGATAAAAAAGTACTGTCTTTGGCAATTTTGGTAAAGATATGGGTATAACAGTAGATACCTGAGTAACACTATTAGATTAAGCATATAGTTTTGTTTTTTATCCATCTGTAGCAGCGTTAAACTGAAAAAACCATACCAAAAGATTAATTTGTGTGGAGATGAGAATTGTGTCTGGTTGGTGGGTTAATAAGTTAATAAGTTTTCTTCTCAACCGACTATGGGTCAAGTTCATGTTTTTTTAAACAGCTTTATGGTTAACCTGTTTTATAAAGGGGATGTACAAGTTAACCCGAACATGACGTTTTTATTAAACGCGTTAGATATGAGTATATGACCACCCAAAATCTGATTATTTCAGAAATTACCACGCCTGCTCTGGTGTAGGGCTTGTGAGTGAATTCACTCATAAAAATAAAAATAAATAAAGAAGCCCGAATGCTCAAGCTCAATATCATACGGGTTGTGTTCTACATGTTTTTCATTGATTCTTCTATTTTTTAGTTGATATAGGCTCAGATGATTGTGTATCTGTGTTTCATGGTGTTAACTTTTGACTGTGGCTTACAATTTATCATTGATAACTTTTTTGCTTTTTTGTGTTGTAAGCGGGAGCGTGGCATGCGTGGTGAGGCACCTTTTGATGTAGCAAGCTTCCCTACAAAGAAGTACAGCGACCCATTCTTTTCTTGCGCTAAAGATGCTCAGTAAGTAGACTTTTTGAAGCTAACTGTTTTTACTGAATTAAAATTCGTAAAGAGACCAATGCTTCCTGGATGCTAGCCAAATTTGCATTTTTGCTTTGTGTTTTAGATATGAATGTGTTTTTACTTGCAAGACTGTACTGCAGGTGATATTGAGTGAGATTGTATACGGCTTTTTAGGTTCTTGGTCTATTTAACTAGAGAAAATCAATCTTTATGACTTATAAATACAAGAGCTATACAAACGCTATCTTGTTTTATCAAGATATTATATTGTCATTCAATTTTCATGTAAGAACTTATATCCCGCAACAATCTTGAAGTTGCAAAAAAAATATCAGTTTAACTTGGAAAGGTGAAAACTTTTATGAGTGAATCTATCTTTATGATTTCTAAATACAAACAATATACAAGTTCTATCTTATTTTGTCAAGATTTTGTACTTTCAACTTTCTTGTAATAACTTATATCCCACAAAAATTTTGTAGATGCAAAACAAAAAAAGGGTCGGTCTGACTTGGAAAGGTCAAAACTTTTTTGAATGAAAGGTCAAAATCAGTCTTAACAATTTACAAAAACGAGCGAAATACAAATTGTATATTATATTATGAAGAATTTGTAGTGACATTGAACATTCTTGCAAGAACTTATTATTCCTACTACAGTTTTGAAGTTGCAAAACAAAGAATGATTGGTTTGACTTGGAAAGGTCAAATTTTTTTGAAATGAAATGGTATCTCTCTAAATTGAAAGCTATGCCTTGTTCTTGACTATTTGGTTGCTTCAATGGATCAACTATGTGAATTATATTGAAAGCAAAGTCAAAATGCCAAACTAATACTTAAATCTCTTTAACTAGAAGTTATCAACAGCGTATTATCCAACATATTCCATCTTAAAGAAGTTTTGGTCAATGGGGTGCGTTGACCTTTTGACCATTTCTTGTAAAGTCACTTATTTCTCACATATTCTTTTATTCTTGTAGATGCATAGTTTGTCTTTCAGACTACCGTGCAGATGACACAATTCGCATTTTGCCCTCATGTGGGCACTTTTTCCATTCATCATGCATCGATATATGGCTGCAGCAACATTGCACATGTCCAGTTTGTCGAGTCTCGTTACTTGACATATTTGACAGACAGTGCCCAATGCAACCCATGTTCAGTTCAGCGGACAGATTCTCATCAAGAGCGGATGACAGTCATAGGATAAATCTCGCCACAGATAGTCAACCACGGTCAACTAACCACATACAAGAAGCAGGACCAAGCAGCTCAAACATGATAGATAATGGTCCATCTTGCTCGAAAAACCCAGTGAACAAACAATTTGATAGCCCGTCAGATGTTTAGATCTCGTAGATGTAATCATTGTTTCATCATTTTAGTGATTGTAAAGTGTCAAAGATGTGAAGGTTGGTGTCATCTTTTTAGGAATTTGTTTGTTTAGGTCTACTATAGTATTTGTAAATATTTAAAAGTCAAAAGGGTTTGCTAAGTGGATTGTTTTTACTAGAACTGTATACATACATAGAAAGTTAACTTTTTGTATCGACATTGTTTCAACTTATGTTGTTAACCTATATGCTATTACACTAGTTGATGCCAGATATGGTAAAATTGGTTGATTGTATTGTAAGGTTTAGTTTTTGAATTACTTCTGCTGTTTGTTATTAGATTTTACTTTTTAGGACTATTCATGCATGTTGTTCTTCATCTGTTATTATTATTTTTGAACGATAATCTACACTACTTGACTACTTGTAAACTGTATCCTAAACGCCTCTCTATCAGGCTATAACCCTATTGGCCTAAAAGCAGTTTATTATGCATCATTTATTAGTTGAAACACAATCTCAAAATGATTGTAAATTGAGGAATAAAATTAATAGCTTTTACCCTTTCTAGTAATAAGTTGAGTGTAATGATGGGGGATGAATTAACCTATATCTTAATAAATGAATGGAATGAATAGTGCTCTGGTGCCAGGTGTTTTAAGAATGGGTCCATATTTCCGTTCTCATTCCGATCTTCGATGGTCATTGTGGTGGTTGACTCATCACTGGTTCACGGGAATCCTAAAGTGAAGATATCTCGGTCGTTATGTCCACTGATGGTTGTCACCTCCGATAATGGCTACTTTCTTGAAGATGTTTCCAGATCTTCATGTATGTTTTATACCTTTCTCTTCACTTTCACGCACAAAAATACATGATTTGTTGAACAAATTAATTTGGGTGATTGAAGTACTCTTTTTGAACTTCTGTTTCTTACTATTATTTTAAGTTATATATAATTAATTGGTAATTCTATATGATGATGGTGGTTAATATATAGTTTTCACATAATTGTTTGTTAGTTGCATGTGGGATAATCCGGACGCGGTGGTAGCCGGTGACAACAATTCTTTTTGTGGGTTTGTCAGTCTTCTCTACATGATGATGCCAGTTGACGCATCTGAGAGCTTATGGGTTGGTTTGTCATCCCTGAATGTTACTGGCTGTGATGACTGATTAAAACATTTTTGATTCATGTGGTAAAATATAGATGGTTGCTATGCATTGTATTGGTGGGCGATGACGCTAAACAAACAAAAAACGTAGTTGTTTAGGCGTGGCAATCCTCTAGATTGCAGTCGCAACATGGTTGTGTTTCTAAGCCTTTGAAAACCTTTATTGTATGCTACTGATGAGTTCTGGTGTCTTTGATCACAAAATGGATATCACATTCCATTTAGAAAATGGAAACAACGTGGGTTGTGATGAGACGCCAAATTTGGTGTCAGTTAACCTTGCTTGGCAGCCGTTTCCAATGTGCAACTGCAACCGCTCATTAGTTCAAAATCGTTGTTTGACTATTATGTTATCTATTGTTTTTAAGCTTTCAGTTTGTGTAGTGATGAGGTCGTTAAGTGAAATCTCGATTTCATCCATCTTCAAGACGCGCAACGCGCGCTCCGGGATAACACCTAGTTTAGTTAATATTGAAAGGAAAAAATTAAAAAAACACTAGTAGACTAATGCAGTTATTTTAGACAAAACATAGAGACAAAAATCATAATATACAATTTTTAAAATAATTATGAGTTCTTGATGGGCTATTGTAAAGCTCCCTTTGATGCAAATATAGATCCTTGCGGAATCATACATAATGTATTAGAACTGAACATAGTATTCTTTGAACTAAACACATAATTAAATCAGATTGTTGTATGTTAATCATTTGAGTTTGCAGAGACTTGATTATCTGTATGTTGTTTCTTGATTCTTCTCAGTAATTTTATGAGACTAGATTAGGTATCCTATTTGCTAAAATGAATAAGTTCCTAATATAAGTTTTATATTAGCAGAGTTGTTCAAACCGCTCGTCGCTCGACGCTCGCTCGACATTTGTTCGGAATTTGCTCGAAAAATACTCGTTCAAATTTTTGTTCGATCGTAAACGAGCCAAGCACGAGCAAAGGTCCGCTCGGTTCGGATCGGCTCGAATTAATATGCATATATAATTTATATGTAACACTCTATTAGATTTGACTCATTATATACTTATATACAATTATATTTATGCATACTTGATCAAGCAATCTAATAAAGAGGTCTACATTAAACATAGAAGTGAAAGTCTAATCCATTTAGAGATTTTTTTCGATCATTTCTCGCTTTCATCGTTATCGTTCTCTACAATATGATCTCCGCCTTATCGGCTACAAACTTAGTCTCATCGTCAGCCACAACGTATTGTCATCCATGAAAATATTATGTAATGAAACCTTATTCGTTGCGGTATAAATCATATGACATAGTAGATAGTTGGGTTGTATAAATTGTTCGCCGCTCGTTTATGCTCGCTCGACGCTCGCTCGAAAATATAATGTTTGAAAAATGCTCGTTCGATTTTCCGCTCGGTTGTAAACGAGCCGATCGGCTCGGTTCGGTTTGGAAACGAGCAAAGCACGAGCAAAAGTCCGCTCGGTTCTGCTCGGCTCGTGAATACCCCTACGTATTAGTAACTTTCATGCCAAATCTAAATCGAAAGTATAAATCAAGTTTATAACAATGAAATTTAGAAAAAGTCCCCTGATATTTACTTCATTTTATCTCAAAAAGATTAAGCCGCGCAGCTATTGATTAGTTGATTTGAAATTTTAGTCATTTTTAATAAGAGGGAGGGAAGGAATTGGGAGGGCAATGGGCTGGGTTTGGGCCGGGTAGTGGTAATCCAAAGCCCAACCTCAATTTTGAAATTTTATCTCCTGATCCGTCGAGTATTGGCCGGGTAATTACCCATCGCGTATCGGACATACCCACGTGTATAGGGTAACACCATTAGTATCGGATGATGGACATTTAACATTTTTGTGGGTGTTAACCATTACGCATCAGATATTTTATACAATTCTATTTTTATATTTTTATGTATACCAATTTAAATATTAAATATGATCATATCTATCAATTTTCTTATAATAAAAACTATGACTTTATTTGAAATTTATCATAAAAAGTAGCTACAACAACAATGTGATTTTTGAATGATTAATTGCTAAACCAATAAGAGAGGTCTGAACCATTAAGTGTTGAACCATTAAAAGGTCTGAACCATTAAGAGCTACTATATCGTTTAACTATTCAAATGCAAATGTCTGATCAATTCAGATAAGAATTCTTAACCATTCAACATTTGACCTCTTAACCATTTAGGAATGGTATAATGCTTACCCATTCAGAGTCAAATGACTGAACTATTCAGACATCTGCTCATGAAACAAACAGTCTGAACCATTAATTATTGAACCATTCAAACATCTAAATCATTAAGAGATTGATTAATAAGTTGCCAAACAAGCCCTCAAGTATCTAAAAATTTTGCACTCTAAAATGCAAGTGTCTTTAAATGCTTTTAAAATTTCATATCATAAAGTTTTATATCAAAAATACATATTTAATTAATCCAAAAAAGTCAATACATTTTCCTTTGATATCAAAAAAATAAATAACATCGGGTCTATGTTCGAATAAACAGATATGTGTTTTCGGTAATCGGGTCAGGTATCACCTAATCTCATACCTGTCCTATCACCGCGAAAAAATTTAAAACTAATCTCATACCCGGCCAGTACTCGTCTGGCTTCGGGTATACTCGTCTCGTATGTTACTGGTTTCGGCATACCCATCGGGCTTGAGTTTTTTTTTTCATCCCTAGGAGGGAGGGAAGAAGGGTTAAGATTTTAGATATATGGCAAGTCTAAGAGGGCTTGGTCATAGATCGAGTTCTTCTTGTGTTTTGGCCAAAGAATATGACGCATCGGGTGATAGAGAGAGTGGAGAGAAAGTAGAGAGTGATGGGTTGGGATTTGTGTTATGTTAATTCCTTGATTGTATTTTTTTGTAAAGTAAAAAGTGTCCCGCAATAATTGGGTTAGAGATAAAGAGTGGGTATTGAAACGAAATCAACGAAATAAAACTAGAATTAAAAAAAAACTAAAATTATTGGACTAAAAGATTTTAAAATCAAATCACACAGACTAAATACATAATTTATTCCAAAATTAACATAATCACACTATCATGTTACCGTTCTATTTAAACTTTAAAGTATGTTGTATAATAAAAAAAAGACAAATAGCACTACACGTGTCGTGTTTTTAATGGATCTCGTAGTCTGATTGATTTTATTTATTTATTTATTTATTTATTCATTATTAATTAATTTATTTATTTATTTATTATTAATTTATTTATTTATTTATTTATTTATTTATTTATTAGAAAAGTCTGGTTGATAAGTGCGTTTGTGTTCGGACAAAATATCATTGGACTCCTAGGTTCCTTTCCCACTGTTGTCATTTTGTTTCTACTTTTTTTGACTTTTTGTTGCCACTTTTTTACTTTTCAATTGTTGACCTAAACTTCAAGAAGTTGTTTGACATTGGTCCTCAAGAATTTCCACTATTCTATATCTTTCATTCTTGCGTGCAGAACAACAGGATCTACACAATGGTGAAGTGAAGTAGTGTAAAAGATGCTCGTGGTGTGTTCGATCAAATATTTCAAGAAATGATTTATTATATGAGTATTTACTATTGGTTTTTAGGTTATACCATCAATAACAGGTTTTAATATTTGCAACCAAATCAAACAATTAGTAAATAAAACCGAACCAGACAAAAATGTTTGTTTCGTGGTTTGTGTTTTATTGGACATTAGGCTAAAGACCCGTGTAACACAAGGGTTCAATAAAAAAAATATTGTTGTTGTTTAAAAATATATGTAAGTTATATTGTTGTTAATAATATTTTGTATATTGACTTTTATGTATAATTTTTAACGTTAACTATATCTAACATTAGTAGGTTTTCTCTATTAATATTTATACATCTAAATATTGTATAATATGGAATGAAATAAATTTATAAATAAGAACTTTAACTAATAAACAAATTAAATTGAACATGAAAAATAATATTTAAAATTCATAAACATCCAAAAATTTATTTGTATACAGTATTTAGTGTTTTGTTGGTTATTTTTCCATCATTATCTAATATTAATAATTTTAACATTTATCTACTTATAACTCGAGATAATGCAACATAGAGCTGATCATTATCCATGTTTAAAAACAAACTAACTTTGGATATCGATTATCATTGGCTATTGTTTTATTGGCATTGCATAACACACTGATAACAACAACTGTCTTCTTTGAAATTTAAAAGAAATTCTTTTGACTAAAGGTGTCAAAGCCAACCGTGGAATAAATATATGATTTTCAATATTACTTCCAAATATATCAAAACAATTTGTACATATCAAACGAACTCCTATCAAACATAATAATAATAATATGGCAGTACACATAAAAGAAAATAAAAAGTTTAAAAAGTAAAAACATATATATCTCTTTATAGATTGACTTGTGAAGTATATCATCTTTAAAAAAAATTAAAGTAAAATAATATTGATCCAAAATCACAATTGTAAACAATGATAGGTTAAATCATAATCGCAAAGGATGAAAGTTCAAAAGTATAACAAAAAATAAATACCTTTTGTTGAAGAAAATTTGATAAAACTAAAGCCAAAATGAGAATGTAAATGAAGTCTCTCGAATGCGATATTATCAGACTTTATAAAAACAAATCGCGAGGGTCGTAAACCTGTGATGGTTGAGAAATATTTTAATATCGAGTATGACTTTATTTTCAAAAAAAGATGCCTATAAATTCCTTCAAACCGGAGAGGAGTCGATTAAAATTTTTCGTAACTTTTGTCAAGATTTGAATATAAATCAAGTATTTAATGAAAAAACACAATCAAGGAACCAATTTCATAGATGAAGAAAATCATAAAAGATTTATATAATTTTTATTGATTAATTATTTGAAAAAAGAAAAAAATATAGGGTACGATTTAATTTCCAAATAAAAGATGTGCTTTAATTTAAGGTTAAATTTCTAAATTTTCCTTAAATATCTCTTGTATATAAGTTAACTTTTAGTCAAATGAACTTAGACTAACACTAAGAACAGATACATATTTAGGCGGGAATTGAAAAAATAGAGGCTTAAGAGAACGTCATGTGACACTAAAATTATTGTTTTATTAATAAGTATAGATTTAGAATCTGAAACTTTTAGCATGGTTTGAGATCGTTGAGTTGACACTGTGAGTAGGTAAACCTGTAACATATTAATTGATGATTTTTAAAGAAAATATTATTGTATGCAAAAGAGAAATAATGGTCTTGTATAGATAAGGAAACCAGTTTTCAAAAACATGTAACATTATAAGATTTGATACCAGACAATTTTACTTTTTAAGTCGAATCATTTATTTCGATCTCATAAAAATTCACGTATAAAAAAGGACACCGTCCGTAAAATCAAGTTGATAAGTCGCAATGCCAAGTTTGAGTCTCTAATCCTATTACGTTCATTACGAGATAAAGTTGCCATTATTTAGTCCCTTTCAAGATGTAATATTTTGTAGTTGTATTTTACAACATTAACAAACAAGAGCTTCTGGATGAACAAACCATTATAGGTAAAACAAATAATGTCTTGGTACGATTTATATTAACCATTTATAATATACTAAATATCAATTTTTTTATGTATAAGATGTTGTACCTTATTTATAAAGTGTTGCACCTTATGTTTTGTGTTTTATAAAAAAATAATGATTTTTTTGCTTTAACCTAAAACTTTTTTATCTTTTTTTAATTTGACCTCACAACTTTTTATACATTCAAATTTAATCCTTTATACTTTTAATTTTTCGTGAATTTTCAGTTTTTATTTCGTTCTAAGTTTCGCAAGTTAATACTGCACAACTTGCATGTGTGGTTCAACATTGTTACGTCTATTTTTCACATTTGATAGGTTTGACGCAACTTGAGGGTCCTAGATCAACTTGGTTAAACATTTATATATTATACGTTTCGGTCTAATTTATCCGCATTAACACACCACAACTTCGATATTGATGGTCGCTAGCGACGGTGTGACATTTTGATGATATTTGACATGGTTTTACTCCCTCGCCGCAACGCGAAGGACTTGATTCTAGTTACACCTATTTACTAACCGCTAGGGACACAAATGCAATAAATCTAATACACGAGGGACTTACATTATCACAAATCAAACAAAAAGGATTCCCACATTCCCACCATTTATTAATCAAACCCTAATAAAACATAACAATGAAAATAACATCATACTTAACATTCCATCTCTAACAATGGTGTTAGGTCTCAAACTCCATCTCCCCACACATCACATCTCACAAACTCCATCTTCAAACCCAAATCGAACTCCACAAACAACCCTCAACCCATTATTCAGAATCAAACCGATCGAAACCCCCAATTTCACAAACGTACGACTCAAGTCATGGAGAACAAACCCTAATCGACTCAAATCGTTCAATTTAGAAGGATCGAACAGTGACGGAGGCGGAGGAGGAGGTGTGTATGATCTAACGAAAGATAAAGATGGTGATGGTGATCGATATGGTGTGCGGTTTGGAGGTTTTATTTGAGGTGTTTTGAGTTGTTGGTGGGTTCGGATCGGGAGAATGTCGGTTCGATGGCGTTGGTATGTGCGAAGGTGGCTCGGTTGCTGTTCGAAGCGTTTGTGGAGACTCTGATGGTTGTTTATGGGGTTCATGTTTGCAGGTGTTGTGTTTGTGGTTGGTGTTGGTGTTGGTGTTGCTCTTCTTTGGCTTGGGTTTTGATTATTGAAGATTGTGTGTTATCATATGTATATGTTGTTATCATGTTATGAATACGATATGTGATTGGATGTGTATTTTTTTTGTCTTAGTTGTGTTTGTATTGTGAGTGATATGTGTTTTAAGAGTATGTTAGATTTGGAGATTTACAGTGAAGTTTTTAAAAATATGTGAGTGTGTTTGATATATTATATGGAATGGCTTTGAGTGGTTGTGAGTAAAGTAAAGAAAAAATGTTATTATGGATTGATATATTTGATAAATCGCTGTTTAATCTTTATAAATTTTTTAATATTGTGAGTGAAATAAAGAAAAAAAATAATGACAAAGGTATAAAAATATTTATTTAATTATAAATAAGAGAAAAAATATGATGATTTTTAGTATAATTATATAAATAAATATAGAAAAACCAGTGTGAATGCTCTTATGTAACTTGTTTTTAGTGATTCATGAATGTGCATTTAAGAGAAGTGGAGTTTTTAAAAAGACAAGTGTGTTTTTTATATTATATGGAATGGTTTTAAGTGGTCGTGAGTGAAAGAGATAGAAAATTTTATTGTTTATCCGTATATTTGGGGAATCATTGTTTAATCTATATAATTTTTTAATATTTTTAAAAGTGATTGTCAATGGATAAAAGAAAAAAGTAACGATAAGAGTATAAAAAATATTATTTAATTAAAAAGAAAGAGAAAAAGTAATGAATTTTAATGTAATTACATAGATAAAAATGAAAAATCTATTGTGAATGCTCTAAGATATATATTTAGTAGAAAATACACAACTTAATTAGGGTTATTAGACTATTGGTTGTTTGATTCCCTAGATGTTTCTATGTCGGATTGAAAAGTTTGAAAGAGGATGAAATATAAATAAATTAAAATCAACACTATTTGAAATGTGATAAAGAGTGTGTGTTAGTGTGTCATGGTTGCGGTACGATGATGTAGGTGACACTTCATGTGCACATCACCATCTCTCATGTTGTAATGATATGGGGTGGTGAGTGGCCATCGAAATCTCTCTTCCCCTCAATGGGTATGAAACTTTTGTTATCAAGCTTAGAAGAATCTTCATCCGTGTGTATGCATGTACAAACAACGTTTTAGTAACATCTCCATTTTGATGATATGATACAATAGTCGCATAACATTTATGGATTTGTGAGGTGATATTTGATGTTCTTTTAACATCAACATCCTCACTCATTCTCTAGCTTTCAACAATGTACTATATGGAATGGCATTCAAATGTATATTTCAAGTTAAGAATATACAATACCATCATGGTTATTATCTTGTTGATAACAACTAGTATGGAAGAACATGAAACGTGCATTTAACATCATCACTCCTCAAAATTAGTTGTATTTATTCTTGTCAATAGCTACCGTCACAATGGTGGTCATTTGCATTGATGCAGCCCATCTTCACCACCAACGGTATGGCCCCCGCCACCATTTATGTTACTTGAACTCTTATGCAATCACATACTCTAATTTTTTACTAGTAGTTTTCTTCTTGTCCATCTTTTGACTTCAAAAGCTGGTGGATGATGTTTAGATATAACTTAAAATAAGGATTTGACATTACAAAGTCAATGCATGGTATTTATCCATTATTTTATGTCAATGTGAATCATACCCTAAAAAACTCTCATTCTTGAACATTTACACTAGATTCTCGATATTTATATGAGTGTGTTTCTTGTATTTTAAAAAATTGTTGTAAGTGGTTGTAAGTTGAAGAAAAAAATTACTTCTTATTTATATATTTTAAGAATGACTATTTAACCCCTATAAATATTTTAATATTTTTTAAAATGGTCATGAATGAAAAAATAGTGATTTTTAATGTAAAAATAAAAATAAGGACAAAAAAACTTATGTGATTATGTGAATGCTCTTATGGATTCAAATGGACATCATTTTGACCTAATAGTTGACTTTGATACGAAAGGAAAAGCTAGCAAAACAAATATATATATATACACACACACAGAGATACACACAACAAAAAATACATTTGATGCATAAATTGGTCTATCTTTGTGTTATATAATTTTTGTTCCTCTTTGACACAAAATTTGCAAGCATTTTATTAAACGTTAATTGATACCGATCAAAGAACACATGTAACAACTTAACCTAATCATTACAACTCCATACGTGTCTTTAATATACTTAGTCATGTTAAAGTCATAGTCATAACACGCGTAACAAAGTTCACAAACATCACACATCACGTGACTTAGTTTCAAGTTTATAATAAACAAAATAATAAAATAACTAAATTGGAAGACTTAGGGGTTGTTTAATAGTTTTCTTAATCAGCCTCTTAATGGTTCAGATGTCTGAATAGTTCTACACATAATGGTTCAAACTTTTTGTTTCGCAAGCAAATGTCTGAATGGTTCAAACATTTGCCTCTGAATGGTTAAGCATAATATACTAATGCTAAATGGTTAATAGGTCTGGTGCTGAATGGTTAAGAAATTTTATCTGAATTGATCACATATTTGTTTTTTAATAGTTAAGAGATATACTAGCTCTTAATGGTTCAGACCTCTTAATAGTTCACCATTTATTGGTTCAAACCTCTTATTGGTTCAGCATTTAATCATTCAAAAGTTGCCAAACAACCCTTTACATTTTTGACTTCTTGTTACAAATCAAACCAAAAGGACAACAATTTGAAACCATCCCACCACCAATCAAACCCTAATCAACAGATTGACAAACTAATCAACCTCAAACAATGGTTTTAGGTCTCAAACTCCATCAACCCATAGATCACATCTCACAAACTCCATTTTCAAACCCAAATCGAACTCCACAAACAACCCTCAACCCATTGTTCCGAACTTAACTGATCAAAACACACACTTCCCCCTTATTACACCTCAAATTGTAACGCCCGCCTCCCAGGGCACACCCCGGGGAACGTTACGCATCGAATATACAGAACACATAGTAATCAAAGAGTAGACAACTGAAGTCAAATTATAACATATTATACATTAGTCTTCTAATACAATACAAATATTACATTAGTTTAACTATAGAAGAAATCCAAATCCTTAGCAACACTTTATTCCATTATCTCCTTATAACCTTAGTCCGTAATCTCATATTCCTGTAATCACCTGGCACCTAGGATGTGTCCATAAAATAAAAACATTTGGGACTCAACATAACGCTTGTGAGTTCATGAACATAACATTCTTCAAATTCAAAGCATATTAATATTGACTATTGCATCAAGCAGATACAACCATGGCAAACAGATAGGAACAGAGTAAGCACAATATAAATTCACATAACCAGACTATGTATACAAACTCCACTAGCTAAAGTAGAATCATACAAGCAGCCCTCAAGCATCCTATTAAGTATTGCCACATATCACAGATGCTATTGATAGTCAATTCTTCAATTATTACCAGTTATTAGAACATCACAT
>BJCM01152146.1:0-11721 GCA_018326385.1 Flaveria bidentis | reverse complement strand
ATGAACAACTTCATGCGAATGACTCAGTCGCACGACTGAACCAGGAGACCGGATCAGTCGTATGATTGTAACATGAGATTGGCTCAGTCGCACGACTGAACACTCAGTCGTGCGAATGGATCAACCGCATGGCTCAATCGCACGACTGAACCATGCTAATGGTTCAGTCGCCCGAATGAGTAACCCTAACCTATAAATACCACCTAATTCGTGGAAAAACGTAATCATTGAATACACTTCGACTCCAGACGTACCCTAGTCGTCCAGAGACATCTAAGAACCTGTTCCAAGTTCATAGATCGCAGTAGATCGATTCCTAATTGTTCTTAACATTTAGATTCAATACATAATTGTTTCTACGTGCGTTCTCACTGATTGGATTGCCAATCAAATAGGATTCCGCCCTATTTGATTCGGTATACACGTTAATCAGTTAGTATTTTGTTCAATACACGATCCTAACAATAAGCACAATTAAAGGTTGCGGTTATGTTGCAATTTGTTCAGGTTGCAATCAATGATGAAAACCAAATTCGTTCTACAGAAAGCTTTCAATAGCTCAAATGATGAATAGCCCTTTGTCAATTGTGGGTTAAAGGGCTCGGAAAGAGGTCCACGAGTAAATTGTAGGTCGCGACAAAGGGGAAAACCGAATGAGAAGTTTTGTATGTTATCAGGTGAAATTGGTAATGGTTTAGTTAAACGGTTGTTCAAGTTCAATTAATTGAGTTAATATTGCTTTTGAATGTGCGAACGATTATGGAGTTTAAGATGTTTCGGTTATTCGTTCGATCGAGTTCATAGTTGTCGCTTAAACGCAATCAAAGTTTATAATGGCGTTAGAATCTCGTTCATGAAGAGTTTGGTAGGATTAGTCATAAAAACCAGTGATGATTTGTGAGTTTTGGGTCCTCGCCGGCACTTGGCCGGATCTTGGCTGGAAAACGGGGGTTGGGGGAAGGTTAGGTTTAATTTTTTAAAAGTTTACATAAAAGGTCCCTAAAATTTTCAATTTTATTATTCTATGTACAATACTTTCATTTAGAGTTTTAAAAATAACAAACTAACCCCCTAACTTAACTATTTTAAGTTTTAAACATTTCCAAGCTTATTAATTTTTTTTATAAATCAATTAATACTTCTATTAGTCATTAGCATTATTATTATTATTAGGACTTATCATTATTATTACTATTATTATTATTATTTATTATTAGTTCTATTGTTATTATTTTTATTATTATTTCAAATAACATTAGACAAATTAAAACAATAAGGATAAGTAGCCCATGAGTTTCCTAAATGCCAACAATAGCCCTTACAAAGATTATTAATGTTAACTTTCAATTAACCCAAAAATACATGATGTTACAAGTTTGAGCACTATACGGGCGTATGAACCCTTAGGTGTATGGGAATACTTAGGCGTCCGTGGAAACTTAGGCACATGGGCACTATACAGGTGCATGAGCCTGACTTAGGCGCACGGACACTTAGGCGTTCGAGCAGTTGGGCGCATGCGCAAATACTTAGGCATTTTGGAACATAGGCATATGGGTACTATTTGGGTGCATGAACAACTAACTTTGTAACTAACATCCTATTTAGTCCCAAATCCAATTCTAACATGTTCTTAGCCTAGTTTTTAACTACTAAGCAACATAAACATGCATATAACATAAACATAAACCAAATCATACCCAAACATACATCCATCCACAAAGCACATACACATACATACGGGTACACACACCCAACATAATACAAACATTACCACATGTATTTCTAGCCCCAAAACAAGTTAAACAGGTAAAATTGAGGATCTAGAACTCACCTCTTGCAACTTTCGTGTATGACTTCTTCAAACTCGAATGCACTATGAGTTCAAACACCTAAACACCCAAAAACACAAAGCCAAACACATAAGCACACACCCGAGACTGAAAATCAGTCAAGAACAACCCAAAACATTGAACACTAACCTGAAAACCAGCTTCTTTTTCTTCTTCTCTCTTAACCTGAAAATTCTCTACTCTTTCTCTCTCTAAAATCTGATGTAAAGGTGATGTAACACAAGAGTTGGTGGCCATGCCCACTTTTGTACAAAATATTATAATATTTTATTCTTTTTACACGTTTAACCCCTTTACTTGGGTTATATTGCATTTCTTCATTTTTCTTCACTTTTTTCTCGTCCTTTAAAACTTCCGGGTGTTACAGCTAGCAGCCCAACTGACACTGTGAAAGAGACGGTGGTTATGGTGATCGTTTGATAGAGATTATGGTTGTGATGGAGATAGGCATGGTATTTTGTCAAGAGATGGTGATTGTGGCTTGACTTGTTGGTGAATGGGGGAGGGAAGCCGAAAGGAGAAGGGGAAGGGTAGGGGTGAGGTAAGGTGAAGTCAAACAATATTATCATAAGCTTTTTTAATACAATGGTAATTTGGTAATTTCACAACCACTTAACTGAAAAAGATAACCTTATATTTTTTAAGAGTTAGGGAACAAAAGTGAAATCAGGCTTAACCATAGGGACCACCTGTGTAATTAAGTCTAGTTTTTAAGAGCATTCATGGTAAGTGCCCTATTTTAGTGTGAGTGTGTGCCTTATATTATGGGGGATGATTGTAAGTTGTTGTGAGTGAAGAAGAGAGAAAATTTATAGGAATTATACCGTGATTATACAACCCTTATAAAATTTTTAATATTTTTAAAAGTGGTTGTGATTGGATTTGAGAGAAAATATAATAATAAAGATATAAAAACATTATTTAATTGAAAGGAAGAGTAAAAAAATTATATTTTTAGTGTAAATATATGGATGAGGATGGGGATGCTAGTGTGAATGCTCTAAGAGTTGAACCCATAGATCTACCACAAAAATGATCAAACATTTGAATTTTATTGAGAACTAGATATGTGGGTAAAAATAACCTTACTATGTGGTAGTAGGTTTGGAACAAAGTAAGGATGTAAATTAACCTAACGTTCGACAAAGAGTTCGTGAACCATTTATTGAGAAGTTCATTTATGTTCGTATGTTTAATAAATTAACGGACATGAGCAATTAAAATATTTGTTCGTTTAGTTAAACAAATGAACATGAACAGAGGCAGTGTTCATTCATTTATGTTCCTGAACGTTCGATAATGTGCTCATTAACGTTTGTTTGTGTTCGTTCATTATAAATTACTTTTAAGATAACTATGATAAGAACTTATTCATATATGGTGGGTATTACATAATAATTGTGATTTTAATTATAAAATCAATATATTGTATTTGTTTATTTTAGGAAATATCGTTTGTATAAATTAACGTTTATGAGTATTTGTGCGTGTTGCTTGCCTTTATTTGCATTAGTTTATGTTCGTGAACGGTTTATGAATAGATTCATTTTCTTAATGAACAAATACAACAAGAAATCTCGTTCAGTAAGCATTCATGAATAGTTAATGAACAAGTTATTTTCTTAATAAATAAACACGAAAAAGGTCTATTCGTGTTCGTTTAATTTGTTTACAACCCTAAACAAAAAGGTTCTAAGAGTTTTATTTGAGATAATTATGTTAAATACTTGTTTATGTCGTGGATATTATATAATGTTTGTGATTTTAATTATAAGATTAATATATGATGGTTTGTATTTGTTTGTTTTAGAAAATTTTATTTGTGTTTATTAATATTCATGAATATTTGTGCACGTTCCCTTGCTTTTGTTTGCATTTATCAACATTTGATGAACAGATTAATTTTTTTGAATAAACGAACACGAACAATAAATCTTGTAGGGTAAACGTTCATTAACACATTATTTTCTTAATGAATGAACACGAACAAGATCATATTAGTGTTGGTTCAATTTGTTTGCAGCCCTACTAGGAAGGATTTTAGGGGTATTATGCTCGTTCTTGGCCAACCCAAAGGCCGCTAAACATAATGCCACACCAGCATCTAGACGAGAGCAACATCAAATGTTCATACATAACGCAACAAAATCTGCAACTGAAAATCGTCGGTCAAGCCAAAGGCGATGACTTGTCACCATAGGATCCCTCACGATACAACAAAACAAGGATTGAACAATAATGAAATCACATAAAACCCTATTTAAAGTGGGTGAAGAGAGACGAAGGATCAAGTGCTTGTATACAACATGTCAAGGCATGTACGTGCATCAAAAGGTCGCACCAAATGTCTAAAAAACATTGCAAATCGTTGTTTATGTCATTTGGAATTAACTATAGTATAATTACACGCGTATTATCTATCTATATAAAAAGAGATTTTTAGCTATATAAATGTGTTCACCTTTTAAGTTAAGCCGCTAAAGTTTGTTTCTTTATAATTTGACCATTTATATTATATACATATAAGACTAGTGTACAAATACTATAATAATTTGTAAAGTTTGTGAATTAGGTAATATTAAATAGAAAAAAGACCAATCATGTAGGCCTACTAAATTCTTTTGATGTTTTAAGTTTAACAATATTATTTAATTTTGAGAATTATTTTTGTCATTATTTGTTTTTCTCCTATCAATTTTTAAAATATAATGTTATTTGTAAATCTAAAAATGTGATATGTTTATTTTTATCTAGAGTTGGTATAATGTTTGCTTCAACTAAAACAAGGTCAAATATAATAATTTATTAAATTTTTTATCGACATTCTGATGTTTTCTAAATTCCAAAGATAGCTGATGTGAAGTAGTATAACTTCTACGAGGGTTTGTTTTTGAGTTCTTACAACATGTGGCCAAAATCCATGGGAAAGCTGATCTTATGTATACCTGCAATTCACCGTGGTTTGATTTTGAACATTTACGATAATGTCGCAATGGTAGTGTTTAGAATTATCATGATTTTAACAAGTTCAGTGATATATGTTTTCGGATTTTCGTGGATGTCTACACATGCTTTTGCAATTTGTAATTATATCATCATGATACTATTACCGAACACATGGTATTTGATAAGTCTTGAATATCAATTAAAAAATACATTATTAGTGCTTGAATAAAAATTATTATAAAATACAGATCATTGTATCATGATTAACGATACATTACTTTTAAATTATTACGAATACAATAACATAACAAAATCATAGTATTAAGTTATAAGTAATACAATAACACAGTATTCTTGTTGTTTTGTTTATTAACCTTATAATAAGAACTAGGAGTGCTCTACCGCGCGATGCGCGGGCTCAATTATTGTGTGCGCGTGTGTAGTTGGTTCGATTCTGTTTGTTTGGGTTATATAAAAGTTTTTTTCCTGACAATTCATATTGCCTACAAAGTCTAGTATCATTTACAAAAGAGATAATGTCATCACAGCTGCCATTAATGACGATTATCATTTACAAAATGTGTTTCACGGTTTTTGTGACCTTCCTTGACTGCAAAAGATACGTTGATGTCCATTTTGTATGGGTCGTAACCTTGCGACATACAAAAGGTTTCTTGTTAAAGTTTGAGGTCATTTATGGTGGCAAAAAGTTTCAGTTGTTACGGACTTTTGCTTCTTGCTTCGTCATTTACAGTGTTGTCTTTTTGAGCAACTGGATTCGGTATCTGTGTTTTGTAATGTAAGTTGTTATGGTGTTTAAGGGCTTATGAAATATCTAGCAAAGTAATTGAATTTGGTTAAGGTACTTACCTGGAGTGCTGAAGTTAAGTCGCTTGCCTGTAATGGTTTGTTTTTTGGTTGTGTTAGGTGTTGTAGGATTTTGGGTTGGTGGGGTTTCTGTGGGTTCTGGGGCTGTTGCTTTTGTTGTTGTTTGGATCTCACTGGTTTGCTCATTTGATGGCTTCTGGGGGTTGCTAATTTTGTCGACAATGGCTCTTATGGTTCCGGTGTGGGTTTCTTTATGTGCCTGAATGTGGAAGGCCATTGTCTTTCCTTTTATTGCTTCAATTTGTGGTGGTGTTCTAATCTTCTTTTCACATGCGTCTATCACTCGTAGTTCTGAGCATTCAATCCCAATTATTTGAGCTGCTGGCTCATTCGAGATAGTAATTTGCAAGTCTGCTGACGTGTCTGAAATGATGGCTGTGATTTGGTACCTAAAATTCAATACAATTGGTTGCGTGTTAGTATATGTACAAAATATTGCTCAGGTTACAAATTTAGGATTTAGCTTACATGTGTTTTGCACTTTGAAAGTTGCCATGGGTAGGGCACCACCAATTGTTTCCACATAAAAAGATGTCGTATGAGCATACATGACATTCATCGCGATACCAATCTATTGTTGGTACAATCTCTATGATAGTAGCGTGGCATATAAATGTCTTACCCTGCATTTTGTTGAGTGTTAAGTTTTGGCATTAAAATGTGAATCTGTTTCTGTTTTAATTTCTGCGTGTTTAATCGTCTATTTGTTATTATTTACAGAGAGTTCTGAATTCTGCTTTTCAAGCAGTTCTGCTATATCGATCACAGTTTCACTATTTAGGTCTTGATTTTTATGGCTGTCAGACAAATCATTGTTATTCTCTTCTTTTTTTCGGTATGTCTGCAAAATTAAATTACGAAATTAATTGTTTGAAAATTTACCTATTCAGAAGGCTTTCGGTTGCTGGATTTGTGGATTGAGGAAGACGAAGGTGCCGAATGTCGATGCCAACTGTGGTTTTTCTGCAGTCAATATTAGATAAGATTTTAACAGATTATATATGTATGAAGATAGAAGATCTTAAAGGTTTTTCTTGAATCTGTATTTTGTCGTATGCAAACAAAATATTTCCTAAAGTAAGACACACTTAATCTTTAATTTTAGATCTGTTAAATACCATTTTGGCATACCTTATATGACCTTACCTGAAAATTTTGTAACCTTCATAGCTGTGACGGCTATGACCGCTGGTCGTTCAACATCCTCAATTGTCTGTCTGTCAAATCGGTCGGCTGCTAATGCTACCTCCTTCCACAAGGCAACTGAAATTTCTTGGTTGCTTTATATTGAATGAGATTAGCATGTGTATGATGGAGTTTGTTATAAGTTATATTTAGATTATTACCTGGGATCTATGAGATTGAAGGTTACGAAAGGACTGCCATCTCTTGTTTTTGTCTTCGATTCTGCCTTGGAGGATTCCGTAGTAGTCTGTTTTTAAAAGTTGGTTGTTAGTGGTTCGCTATTTATATGAATAATGCAGAATAGTTCTAGCAAGGCTCGATTTGTGACTGGCAGGATTAGTCTTATCAACTTAGTTTTACAAAATTTTGAGTATGGTGCTTAAGTTGTACTATCGAACTTGTCATTTTGATGTGGCAGTAACGTTTTTGAAAGAATACCTGTTATGCTTTTATCTTTGTTGCACATTAATTCAAGAGTTTCTCGGTCACATAAATTGAAGTATTGGAGTGGTAGGCTTGTTGTGTCGTCGATAGGAGTTATTGATGTTGCTGAGCCAATTCGCATGTTGACCGGGTGCGAGAGCGCATTCACATATTTGTATGGTTCCACGCATGCGTAGCCCTCAACACGATAGCATTTGCCCAGTTGTACAATTGATTCCACAAACTTTTGATCTTTCGCACCCTGTGCTATAGCCTGTATCGCGTCACCCTGAAAGTAGTACCAATTGATTGTTATAATAATTGAGAAAAGTTGATATTTTAACGATTGTTGACATAGAAACCAAAAGCCATCGATATCTCCACACAGAATTAAAAGTTGCAGCGGTATTTTTATCCTCATTTGGTTAAGAGACCATAATAAGAAGAAAATATTTAAGTATTCAAAGATTGTTAGAAATGGGGTATATAATTTAGATATTCGATGTATCCATATGTAAATAAAAGGGAACCGAAGAATAGAAACATTACCGTACACCCACAACACATGGTAAGCGCAGATAAAAAAATTCAATCAATGTGAATTTGGTGTAGTATGATCTCAACTAATATGTAAAGGTAATATTGGTTAGGGCAACAAATTACATCAAACAACATTTTTTGACGACACATTATAACATACCTTTTTTACACACGACTTTTCATAAAATTTATCTAAAATCTTAGAAGTGAACTCATTTTTCTAATCATATTAATGTATTTATTGTCATTTCAAAATACAAGACAATTAGTTTTGACCTATTATCACACGACAAAAAAAAGGTATGTTATTGTATGTCGTTCAATACTATTAGTCTTTGACCAATAGCTTGCAGGTGAAGGCATAGTGATTTGTCAATCTTGTAATATAAAAGATATTAGTTTAATACTTACGAATTTTTCAACAAAGATGTAGCAGGTAGTGTACGTTTGGAAGCGTGGGTTCCATTTTCGAAGAGCCCGGATTTCTACTGCAAGCCCAATAGCTCTTAATTTGAGTGAAGATATTTTTTCAGTTTCCATTGCAGCCTACCTGTTCACCAGAAGTCGATATATTAATCAGGAGCCAGTATTTCAGAGGAGCAAGTTTGTAAAAGATATATAGTAAAGAGATTTCATGGAAAATTTGAGATGTTGTCACTATTGTAAAGTATAATTCTAGTCGCTATAATATAGAAGGTGAAAAAAATCAAGTCTACCTCATGAGCCTCAATATCATTTAGAAAATCAGAATACACTATATTTAGAGTAGTGTTGGGTTTTTCACCGGTGTGATGTTTTATTAGAACTTTAAGTGCATTTGGTATAGTGGCTCTAGACAATGCTACATAAAGTTGTCCATCACCAAAAATGGGTTCCGGTAGGTAGATTCCAATTTTACTTAGTGATTGTCCTTGACTTTTGTTAATGGTCATCGCATAGCAAGTTCTTAATGGAAATTGACGCCTAGTAAAGACAAAAGGTAATTCTTTGTCGTCGTGCACAAAATTGATCCTAGGTATGTAGACTCGATGGCTTATGAATGTGCCAGTGATGATGTGTGCCTCTATAACTCTAGGTAATAGTTGTGACACTAATAATCTAGTACCATTGCATAAACCTCTTTTTTGATCTATATTACGCAACAACATGACTGGCGTATTTTTTTCAGTGTCAATCGATGAGTCGGTACGCCTTGAAAGGTCAATAAGTTTAAGTATTCAGTAGGATACATTTCATCAGTTACGCTGGCGTTTCTAGAATGTGGAACTATAGAATCGGTACTCAAGTATGTGACAAGCTGTCCAGGACTCATATTGTGAACCAGTTCATTGATTTCATCGACAGTTTCATTCTTTGGGCATATGATCGCTCTGTTGGCTATATTGATGGATGTTGAAAACTCGAGTATTGTTTTATCATATATAAATTCTATCAAATCAATGATTGCAGATGGTGAAGGATGAATGATAAAGTCATTCGGAATATCGATAGTTTTAGCATCACAGTTACCTTCTTTCACAGGTGTCCCGACTCTACCATCACCGACATCCAACAACCATTCCGAAAACCATCTTGTGCGTTCTCGCGAGTTTTCGTCAGCATGAGGCTGCGACAGGCGCATGTTTTCTCGCAGTTTGAAGAGTCTAAAATGACGCCATAAGTATGAATTGGTAATGCAAGAGGCAATAATTTCATGTTTTGAGGCTTTTGGTTTTATGGGAAAAGTTTGTCTAAAGTCGCCTCCTAGCAAGATCGATTTTCCACCAAACGGCAAAGATCTGCATTCGCTAATATCTCTGAGCGTCTTGTCGAGTGATTTGAAGCATTTGCGATCACTCATTGGCGCCTCATCCCAAATTATGAGGCTCGTTTCCAATAGCAACTGTGAGAGTTGGGTATTTTTTTGACATGGCATATAGAGTTGTCAGTCAAGTCTATGGGAATTTTGAATCTGGAATGTGTTGTTCTACCAGCTGGTAATAATAGCGATGCTATCCCTAAAGCCGCTACGGCTAAGACGACTTTTCTACGGATCTTAGAGCTGAAATAATTGTTTTTCATAAATATGTTTTCCCTGTTCCACCGTGGCCATATACAAACAGCAGAATTTGCGATGGTGCATCTAGAGAACTAAAAATATGATTGTACACTACAATCTGGTCAGAGTTTAGTGATGTATGGAGGCGCAGAGGATAACGCATTTATGTCGTAAATTCTTTCCTCTAGCAAGAGATTATTTTCTAAACCTGACATTATTGAACTTCTTGGCAAAGGCAAGCCAAAGTCTGACAAAGTCCGAGAATTAGAATCTGATTTCATAAGCAACTCTAGCTCATATAGAACGTAGTCACGCAAGTCATTGTCAGTGATAGTACTTGAAGATGAACGACAGACTTGAGAAATTCGACGGACGATGTCATCACTCATTTTAGACCAGCATCCTTCCCACAAAGTTAAAGGATTTGAAACACTACAAAAATTAAGTATATGAACAAATATGGTTCTCAATTCTGACGACATTGCCCATTCGGAGCCTTCGGACAAAGTTTGTGACCATTCTTGATCGTCTCCGATTAATCCTAGCTTTTCGCAAGCCGAGCGAAACGTGGGATAGGTTACTCCGGATACGGTGCGAATATCATCAAAGGAGCGACAACCCATCTGGTGGTTTAACAACATTCTGAGATAGAATAGCTCACCACATGTTGGGTGAATATATATGAGTCTTCCAATGCTTGGAATTCGATTTCCGGTTCTACGAACCCAATGCCGACCATTCGTGTTCCACGAGTATTCAGATGTATAATCTACATATCTTAGATGTAGACCAGTTTCTCGAGGTAGAGGATTGCCTTACGACTCGTATCGGTTATTAGCTAACCATTCAGTTAAAGTTGTATTGCCGACAATTGGATTTTTAACAACATCGGAAAGACGTTGCGAATCTCTAAAAGTCACGTTTTGCATTCCTTCAAGATGCATAACAAGTAACTGGGCAGCTGGGTTTCTATGATGAATAGGAAAGTTAAAGATGTGCCATTCAGCCTCATGTGGACAAACAAAGCGACCATCCTGAAAACTATCAATTTCATTCACAACTGCAACAGCCTTATGTGAATTGTTTGATGAGGATTCCTCGGAATTGCTAATCGTGAATCTCACTCTATCTGCGCCTTTAGAAATGTATTTAAAAAGGTACTTGATTAGCATACTCCATCCACAATATTCGACGT
The DNA here is from genome assembly GCA_018326385.1 of Flaveria bidentis. Taxonomy (NCBI): domain Eukaryota; kingdom Viridiplantae; phylum Streptophyta; class Magnoliopsida; order Asterales; family Asteraceae; genus Flaveria; species Flaveria bidentis. Next base: position 653 of record BJCM01152146.1, on the reverse strand, counting down.
TTATATGGGCATCGAAATGTCTACAGAGATCCTTGTTATATGGAACAACAAAACCATTATCAAGAGGAACACCTGATTTAATAAATTGATGCTCTGAATAACGCCTTTTGTAATGGACATAACCAGCTGAATCAAACCTTGTTACATTCTCATACAGTTTAGGAAACGATTTGGAGCATGCGCCATCAACCATAAAGGGAGCACTCATCCGAGGCAGCCCACATGGGCCATGGAGCATGCATTCAGTGACAATCTTGAAAAGAACAGGACCAGCAAATTTATCCGGCAACTCTGTGGTGATATAGGATGTCACACCCCAACCTCGATGGCGGAAACATCGAGATGTGAGGGTTATGATTGTTCACAACCACATAACGCTATATTTAAATGTAAATATTAAAATTATAAGTTTCAAAAGGCATTACAAACATAAGTCTCAAACATGAAATAAGTTCAAACATAACAAGACAAAACATAGTCTTTTTATTTCATTAACTAGGTCCAAGTCCTAGATTATTGCAAGCTTCAAAAGTTTACTTTAAACTTGAGGATGACCTGAAACATGATAAAAATAAAGGTCAACTAAAATAGTTGGTGAGTTTCCAAAGTTTTCATACATAATATGATAAGGTTACAAGTAGCAATTCATGTCA
>BJCM01152145.1:0-14876 GCA_018326385.1 Flaveria bidentis | reverse complement strand
CGGAGGAGGTCGGATAGGTGCGGGGCGGCGACGCACGACGGGGGTCGGCGGGGGGAGGCGGCGGTCAAGGTAGGAGAGCGGCGGTCGGGGTAGGCGAGCGGCGGTCGAGGTTTTCGGTAGTGTCAGTTGGCAGTGGGTAGGGTGGTAGGTGGCAGTTGGTGGCTGAGGCGGGATCAGTGGAATTTGAAATCCTTTAACATTTGAAAGGATTTTGAAATCCTTCGTTGGATGGAAGTTGAAGTATTCAAGGGAATTAATTACAATTCAAATTCCAATTTATTTCTCAACAAAACACGTGTAAAATGGAATTCAAATTCCAATTCCCACGAATTACTTCCAACCAAACACAATTACCAATGGAATTCAAATTCCAATTGCATTAAATTCCATTAAAATCCCATGTACCAAACGCCCCTAAGTGTTATGACAGGGCCGTTAAACAGGAAAAATGGATGTAAAAACGATAAGCCACACCCACGTGCTAGTGCGTGTTAACTCGTAAAAATCTAAACCAAAATAATAATTTTGTAAAAGATAAAAAAGTATGAGAACCATAATTGAAAGTAAAAAATATTAGAATTAAATTAAAAAAAATATATGAGGTTAAAAGTAAAAGGAACAATGGTAATAAAACAAACCTAAGTGATGTACTACTAAATATGCTAAAAGTACAACTAATAATACAAAAAGAAGTTTGTAATTAATATATAGTAAATAATAAATGGATCTCCCGTGCCGATGTGTGCAAATGTAACACTTGGGACAAATTTTTATTGGATAAACGATTTTTTTTCTTTTTTTTTGTATAAAAATCTAGTGACTATTTATGAAAAAAACTCACTGGTTGGGATAAGTTAAACCAAACTTATAACATCATAATTAATCTTAACATTATTAAAATATTACTAGGTATGTCTAATGAACTTAATTTTAAATTTTGATAATAAAAAAAAGGTGCAATAGCATAATTTGATCTATTCATGTGAAAACCTTAAAAGAAAATTGCAATAAATACAGTTTTGTTTTAAAACAATTTTTAATCTATTATTATTAGAGTAGGGATGAAAAAAAACCCGAGTCCGGTGGGTATGCCTGAAACCCTTAGCATACATGATGAGTATACCCGAAGTCCGACAGGTATTGGACCGACTATGGGATTGGTTATCATGATTTTCTCGAATATGGGATGGGTATGAGATTATGTAATGCCTAGCCCAATTACCTGAAACGACATACTTGTTTACTTGAACATATACCCTAAGTTCTTTATTTTTTGATGTGAAAATAAAATGAACTAACTATGTTGAATATTAGATATTTATTTTGGATATAAAATTTTATTATATGAAAATATTTGTTGCTAACTTGTTGTAACTATTTTTGTATGCGAAATTTTAAACACTTATACGTTGTAGTTGTTTTGGAATCTCAATGAGAAAGTTTAAGCAACCAGTAGCTATTTTTAATGTAAAAATTACCAAACTAAGATGTTACTATAGTTTTTATTACACAAATCTTATAGAGATGATTATATTTAATATTTAATATGTGATACTTAAATTAAAATAAAATAAAATTGTATTGTACCCATAACCAGACAGAGATTGATCGATACTCACATGTATGCACAAAACCCAATGCTAACGGGTATGTTCGATGCCTGATAGGTAATTGCTCGGGTGTGGGTAATGGCTCGGGTGTGGGACAAAATTTCAGAACTGGGTATGAGCTTGAGATTATAAATACCCGACCCATCACCATTCTTATATTAGAGGCCATGGAGTGGGAACTGAGGAAGTGCGGAGAGATTTCAACTTCGAACTGAAACATCATCCCCAAACCCGATATGCAAAAAAAAAAACTCTTAACCTAGTGAATAGTTATTGGGTGTCACTCGTCTTATTTCTCCCTTTCTTGATCTCAAGATTATGTGTATGTGGGTCAAATTAGAAAGTTGGAGAAAACTAAGATGATTTCGTGTAAAATGAGGGGAACAAAAAAAATTAAAAAAATTATATATGGCGATGATGTGACAATTTAGGGAGCCTGGTGAATCTAGGACGACTCCTTCACTCCTAATTCTCCCTCTCTACGCATCGCAGGATTTTACCTGGAAATGCGAATTCTAGTAGGGCCCGATCCACTCCAATGAACTTCGATTCACCAAGAGATCTTCTTTGATTTTGGTCCATACACAATCAAACAATACCAGTTAAAACATTACAGAGGGAGAAGTCTTCCTGTAACAAAGATCCGGTATGAGAATAAGTAATCAAAATAAGTAAGTAATGGGTAAGGAGAAAGATAGGGAGAGTGCTATGATGTATGTGTCAATATCATGTATGATTATGTGAGTGATTCTAAAAGATTTTGTTATGTCATTAGGCCCTACTCATCATACAATCAAATGTGTGTTCGACTGATGTTTAGGTTGATGACAATTACTAACACTTTGGATGTGTGACACGTGTCTCTTTTTAGTATGGTTAATATGCGGGTCGGATCTTGGGTATGGGTTATGTTTCGGTACCATATGCCCACAAAATCCTAACTATTTAAATACACTAAAACACCTAACCACGAGGATGTTGGCTTTTGAAAATTGTTTCTAGAACTAAAAGCAAACCAAAATTTCATGTGTTTTACTTAGTTTGTTATTCTTTAACCCCACCGACACACCACATGTCAACTTCTCATTCGTCAGTGATTTTTAATACTATTCTTATATTTCTTTTGTTTCAATTACTTTGTTTTCATTTTTAGATACTTTTTTTAATACTCTTCTTATATTTCTTTTGTTTGAATCTCTTTGTTTTTTAAAACTATACCGCAATGTGTGGGTAAAAAATATCGAAATTGTATTTCGTAGTGGTCATTTTTAGAACTCCAAAACACGTTCGTTACTTTTGATATGCTTTTTTTCGTACAATTATATTTAAATGTTTAACCATGTCGATTATGTGCTTTCTTTGCCACCTGTTTTATACACGCAAGGACGTTAGTGTCACCAAGGCAAATCACGTGATAAAGTTCACAAATGCTCCACAAGTGTTACGTGCGGTCATGTCTCGGCACGAGTGTGTGAAAAATAACAAGACTCCTGCCGCATAGTGCGGTTAAAAAACTAGTTTTCTTATTCTTATAATAAAATAACATTGTTCATTTGTTCGTTTTAAATTTTGGGCCTTTCACTCCTTTAAAGTGAGGGTTAATATATATATATATATATATTGGTTAATATTTAATTTTATAAAATGTAAAATATTGCAAACAAAGCTGAATAAAAGTATTAAATTTGCCAAAATGATAATCAATTGCATAAAGTTGACGAATGACGATGCTTGTAGTCAAAGTAAAGGAGCCCAAGCCAACAAGTTATTAGTTGGGAGCTCATCAAATTTCTCGTGTCGTGAAAATTTTAAACTCATATCTACCGTCTTCTTGTTTTTATTCCTTCTCATTCTTCTATCGGTGTTTCATGTTTGACTCTTCGGTCTCACGCTTTTTAACCCATTTTTGTGTTTTAACTTTTAATTTTAAGTGATACATATATTCTTATAAAATATAAAATAAATACACATGCATATAAAATACTTAGATTGAATTATATATAACTATATCTCTAAATATATAACATCATATATATATATATATGATGTTATATATATAGACATAGAGTTATATATAATTCAATCTAAGTATTTTATATGTATATTTTATAGTTATATATAATATTTAATATAATCTTATATCAAACACTTCAATTTATATTTACATAGTTAAACCCATTAAAATTAAAAAAAATCACAAAATTCGTTTCAAAGTGTTCAACCCTTGAACCGGTTCCTGGTACGACCACCAAACCTAGACGAACCAGCCGGTCGAACCCATAGAAAATGATCGAACTGGGGTTGCTCGGATCCTGGTCGGATCGAACGAACCGATCCGAGCTTCAAAACATTGAAGATATATTATTGTGTTTTAATTGATTAAATTTGGTGTTGAGAAAGAGAAAAAGAATAATAAGAACAGTTTAGAACATTGATAAAAGGTTATGTTCTTTAAGTGAAAAGAAAAAGTAGTATTTTTGTGATAATGAACTTGTTATATGAATATTTGATATAACATAATGTTAGCTTACAAGGTCTTTTATATATAATTACCTTATTTACGGGTTGTAAACAAATCGTTCTTGTAAGGTTGTGTAATTAATCAAAACTATTCATATCAATATAATTCAGGGGCTGTTTGACAACTTCTGAATGATTAAGTGTTGAACCAATAAGATGTATGAATCATTAAGTGCTGAATCATTAAGAGGTCTGAACCATTAAAAGTTAGTATATACTTTAAGTATTTAAAGACAAATGTCTGACCAATTTAGATAATATGTCTTAACCATTCAACATTAGAACTCTTAACCATTCAGAGGTAAATCTCTTAACCATTCAGAGGTAAATCTCTTAACCATTCAGAGGTAAATCTCTTAACCATTCAGACATGTGCTCACGAAACAAACAGTCTGAACCATTAAGTATTGAACCATTCAGACATTTAAATCATTAAGAGATTGATTAAGAGTCTACCAAACAGCCCCTCAGTCATAACATACCCGTTACGTGTTTTCATGATGCCCACAGTGAACGTGGGACAGAGGTGACCTAAGTTAACTCCTCTAACAAATATTAGTCAAATTAACTAATTAAAAAATTAATCATTTTTCCGGTGCAATCTATTTCACTGAAAAAATAAATAAATATCAGACTCTATTACCAAATATATTATTAGTAATGAATATCAAATGATAACGTTTTTAGTTCAAATAAAAAGTATTTATATCCACCCCAATTCGATTTTAATAAAAAACTCTTGTTTGTTTTCCTCGTGTGTTGCACTGAATCAAAGTATTCACAATGGATTCTTCGTTTTTATCCATATAATTATATTAAAAATTATTATATATATTTTTTCTGTTAAATGATATTTTTATACCTCTACCATTACTTTTTTTTATCTTTCATTAACTCGTAACAAATTTTAAAAATATTAAAGTTATAAGGATTGACTAGTAATTCACCAAATATACCAATGAACATGAATAATTACTTTTTTATCTTTCATTCACTCACAACAAATTTTAAAAACGTGGTGTTAAACCATAAAAGCAAAAAAAGCAAAAAAAAGGCTTCACGCAGACCCGGTTTATTTCGAACGGCATTCATGCGTGGGCAACCCAAATTTTCCAGCCAGAAACCCGTTTTTGCACCCCCCTATGCACAGGTAGATCATGGTGTAAAATGTATTATAAAGCCATTCAATATCTTTCACCTTGTTATCACATATAAACACATAATGTTTCATTTGTCACACCAATGTGGGACAAGGGTGTTAGAGAGGCTCTCTTTCACACCCTTATTTCCAACAAATATTTAATTACATATTTACATATATAAATATAATTAAAATATAGTTAAATCCGGTCCAACTGGTCCGACCACCAAACCAGTAAGGCGTCCGATTCGACGTCCGATCCGGTTCTGAAAACATTGACAAATACTTTAAGTTTAAAATAATTTTTTTACCAAAACGTAAACAGAAATAATGCGTTACAATCAGAATTTAAATAACATTACAGTAAAAAAAAAAAGAAGAAGAAGCTTAAACTATATAGATATTGAGACCGAATAAGATGATATGACACACCTCGTTCTGTATATAAGTTAACTACAATAATCTGCATCTTTAGGAATCTTTTGTGTTACTCTATCAGAAACAACTGGTTGAATCTGAATAATATCGCCTTAGAGGTGAAGAAACCACCAACACAGAGTTTTGGTCTAATGGGGCGTAATGAAGAAGAAGCATTGCTCTTGGAAGATTCACTAATCGAGGTCATTAATATTATTATCCACTACTTGTTACTTTTTAGTTTGAATTCAATCTCCTTGAGCTTGTTGTTGATGATTTAGATCCAACTATTTCGATCGATTTCGGTTACTAATCGTAGTTGTTCGGTTACGAAACTTGAGATAAATCTAATTGGATGTTTGTTGATTGTTGTGGTTCATGATCACTTATCCTTCGTTGATTTTGAAGTAATCTATGTGATTAATTTAGATTCTATGTCAATCCGCCGGAGAAGATGGAATCTGTAAATCGGATTTGGATTTTGCAATTTAGTCTTTTGAGTTGTGATATTTTCATTTGCAAGTTTACGATTTAGTGTCGGTTTTTATTATTGTTTACTTAAATGGTTTGGGAGTATGAAGATCAGTGGTGGTGTTGATAGTGGTGATGACTTGCTGACATTGTTTGTAGCAAAGGATTCTGCTGTATGAATCCAATAGAGGTTTATAACCAATTTGTTTTTTGTTTTCTGATTGATTTTCTGTGAGGTTTATGTTCATTGAAGTTTCTTTCCGGTGGCGGAGCTTGAACCATAATATAGGGGGCGGGTGTGACAGTAACAAGCATGATGGTTTTGAAAAGAAACGTATAGTACAATGGTTTAATATGCTAATCGAAAGAAATTAGGGATTTAAGGTAGTGATGTATTTGTAGCAAGGGGGAAACGCTGATTTATATAGTATATCATTTTACTAAAAATGAAACAAGATCAAATATGTCATATATGGAAGATATCAATCATGTTTGATATACCACTGATGTAGGATTGAATGTTGCAATCCGCAATTTGATTTAGTACCTTGAGAGTGACCAAATGTTAGTTTTGGGGTGTATTATGTGCTTTGCTTTACATTTTTTTTTTCTCGTGTAGAATGAGAGCAGCCTGTATACAGGAGATGGGTCAGTCGATATTAAAGGACGACCAGTTTTGAAAAGCAATACTGGGAATTGGAAAGCTTGCCCCTTTATACTTGGTACTCTGTTCAATGTTCATATATTGGTTTCATAACATTTACATATGAGTAAACAGTTTCATGCTGTTTTCTTACAATGGTTTTGAATTTAAAACAGGTAATGAGTGTTGTGAGCGCCTAGCCTATTATGGGATAGCTACTAATCTGGTTAGCTACCTCACCAAAAACTTGCATCAAGGAAATGCTGCTGCTGCGACAAATGTTACCACGTGGCAAGGAACTTGCTATCTCACTCCCCTTATTGGTGCTATATTGGCAGATGCATATTGGGGAAGATATTGGACTATTTCTGTCTTCTCTGTTATATATTTCATTGTAATGATCAATCTTTTAAACTTTTAACATTCTTCAACATTTTCTATAAAATAATTATTGTAAATATTTAAATTTTTTGTTCACAGGGAATGTGCACATTGACTCTTTCGGCTTCTGTCCCTTCTTTGAAACCTGTTGGATGTGTAGATTCTATATGTCCTTCAGCTACCCCTTTACAGTATGCATTTTTCTTTACTGGGCTTTACTTGATTGCACTTGGAACTGGTGGAATCAAACCATGTGTTTCATCATTTGGTGCTGACCAGTTTGATGACACGGATCCAAAGGAGCGTGTAAACAAGGGATCTTTCTTCAATTGGTTTTATTTTTCAATCAATATCGGTGCGGTAGTTTCAGGTACTTATATTGTTTGGGTTCAAGAAAACCAAGGATGGGGATTAGGATTTGCAATTCCTACATTGTTCATGGGCGTTGCTATCTTTAGTTTCTTCATGGGAACACCTCTTTATAGGTTTCAGAAACCTGGGGAAAGACCAATTACCAGAATGTGCCAGGTTTTAGTTGCTTCATTTCACAAAAGAGATCTCCCAGTCCCTATTGATAGCTCTCTCTTGTTTGAAACTCCTGATAAAGTGTCGGCAATTGGCGGTAGTAGGAAAATCATTCACACTGATGAGTTCAAGTAATTTTTCCAACTTGTGTACTTCGAATATACCCAAATTAGTTGTATATTGGTTTTTATATTCTTCAAATTTTAAATTTCTCTTTGCAGGTATCTTGATAAAGCTGCTGTGGTGTCATCTATAGAACATGATAATGGGAACTACTCAAATCCATGGAGGCTATGCACTGTAACACAAGTAGAAGAACTCAAAATCTTGATCCGTATGTTTCCAATTTGGGCAACAGGAATCGTGTTTTCTGCAGTTTACGCTCAAATGTCAACAATGTTTGTGGAGCAAGGAATGGCAATGGACACCACAGTAGGATCATTCACAATACCTGCAGCTTCTCTTGCAGCTTTTGATGTCATCAGTGTCATCTTCTGGGTCCCAGTTTATGACAGAATTGTTGTACCATTAGCAAGGAAATACACAGGCCAGGGACGAGGCTTTTCGGAACTGCAACGAATGGGTATCGGTCTTTTTCTCTCCATATTCTGCATGGCGGCTGCAGCTTTGGTTGAAATAAAGCGTCTTGATCTGGCAAAATCACTTAATTTGGTCGACAAAAATGTTGCAGTACCGATTAGTGTCTTCTGGCAGGCACCTCAGTATTTATTTCTTGGCGCTGCTGAAGTATTTTTCTTCATCGGGCAGCTTGAGTTTTTCTATGATCAATCACCTGATGCCATGCGTAGCTTGTGTAGCGCCCTTTCGTTGATGACCACTGCATTGGGGAACTATTTGAGTTCTTTCATATTGACCATGGTTACATATTTTACTGCTCGAGATGGGAAGCCCGGTTGGATAGCTGATAATCTCAACGAAGGCCATCTTGATTATTTCTTTTGGCTTTTGGCTGCGCTTAGCAGCTTGAACATGGTTGTTTACGTCGTGTGCGCCAAGGTGTACAAGTCCAAGGCAGCTTCTTGATCATTTTGATGCTGCTGTAGAATTTGTTGATCTTGTACCCTAGCAACCCCCCCAAACCTACACACACACACCCACCCCACCTACCCTTGACTCTGACTAAACATGCTCGTTTATAGCGTATAAGGTGTACATCTCAAAGTTAGGTTCTTGATCAGCTTGATGATGCTACAGAATTTGTTGATATTGTATTCTACAACACCCCTCAAAATTTATCTTTTGTTGCTACTATATAATGCGGATATACGCGCATACGATTCAGTTAATGACTCGTATGCAGGTGGAAACAGGTATGTGATTACATAGTAACATGTCTTATAATCATCCCTGTATCTTCAGGGGTCACACACTCACACTGTCTGATTTCTATGATCTGATTTCTACTTTTGAATGATCAGTTTTAGAGTCCTTTAGTTTAAACAAATCAGGGGTTTCTTATTATTCTACAACTGAACTTATAACTTAGAATTGCAAGTATCGGGATGGATGTTTATAAATAGATTTTCTATAAACATTGATGATTCTAAGGTTTATGAAAAGGAATTGCATATGGATCCGTACGCGTCGTATAGGGAGGTGTCGATTTTAACATGATAAAAAAATGGTGTAGCAGAATTGCAAAAGTTTAGCAATTGAGAAAATGGGTATATCTAAGTTGATAAAACATAACCTCATACATCATATAACACATGTAAGCTACTACGTCATAGCAACTAGACTCACTTTAGTAATAATATCATATATCACATGGTATTTTATTTTAGTAGACAAAAATGAAAGCTGGCGTAGTTATATAGATATATTATCTTCTTTTAGTGTTTTAGGTATTTACTATTTGACATTATTATTTGAACTTTAATAATAAGATTGTCATAAAAAGTATTTCAAAAAATTTTATTTTTTTCTTATAAAATCCTTAATAATATTTTAAAAAAAACTTTGAAAAAGTTTTAAATAGCCTTTAAATCTTAAGTAAAGTTTTATTTTAGCAAATTATGAAAATTACGGTTTGTTTTCACAAATGATCATGCTTTAAACAAGTGTTGAGTTTTCTATCATGCCTTACCTTAATTTAAAAACTATAAAAATCAAAATATAAACCATAAACAATCCCCACACATTCCTTCGATCCGTGCCTACAATCACCATGCCAACCATCATTGGCGCATCATCGATATCACCATCCCGAAGACCCAAGCTGCTGAATCACATGATAAGCTAAGAATTAACAAGATCAAGCCACATGATAAGCTAAGAATTAACAAGATCAACAATGAATCAACCATGGCCAACCTCTATTGAGTTGTGGATACCCTCGGGTATTCCTGCATTGAAAGATTGTTTTCAACAGGTATCCGTAAGAAAAAAATTATAACACAAACAACATCACAAAAATGGTAAACTAAAAGCAAAATTCGTATGAATTTTCATTTTCACCAACAAAATGTCCTTCTAAGACAAACAATATATAAGAAATAATATGAACCATTATACTATGAATTAATTGAAATTTAACACTTTCTTTTTTCACAACATATATGAAATATATTAAATTTAAAAACAGAATGTAGTTGAATTAAATATATAAAACAAGTTAATGAGTAGTACAAATGTTATGTAAATCTATCTATAATAGAAGGGGTGAAATTCAAAATTTGAGAAAATGGAGATTGATTTTTTTAATTTATTAATTGACACATGGGTTTTGAGACAACTAGATAGGACAACGGAGTGATAATTCTTTTTTAATGTAAATATAACTAGTTTATATTTTTGGATTTACCAAGTTTCTATAAACGTGACTTATAATATGTATACTTGATTTTCTTTTTAAGTTAGTTTGTATTCATGCATCTCATTGTATCCATTTTTGCCGTTAGTAGCTACACTTTTCGTGAGATCGTGGGCTAAACAGAATATGTGTTTGTCGATTAAAAAAAACTGACCCATCCACCAATAAATATTCATCCAACCCAATCCATATACTGATGGAACCAAAGGAATAAATAAAAGTGGAGTTGACATGGGTGACAAATTGTCAACCATCCTTATATACATTTATATATATGTAGGTGTTAGGTTTCGTTAAAAGGTTAGTTTTGCATAGCTAAGAAGAAATGAGGTATATTAACCACGACAATGATCACGAATTTTCAAAAAAAATAAATAATTCAAACAAATAGTAAATACCCCACAACAATAAATAATTCGAACCCATAATCTTGTTTTCAAACATCCCACAACAAAACAACCATAACGAAAGCTCTTTGACAGATCAATAGAGGAGTCGTAGGTCTGTGAAGTAGATCGATGAGGATTCACGGCTTGTGAAGCCGATTGATAGAGGAATCATAAGTTGTGCAGTCGATCGAAGAGGAATCGCAACTTGTGAAGCCAATCGACAAGGGATTGCAGGTTGTGAATTCAATCGATTATAAGTGTCAAGTCTAGGAAGTGAGAACGAAAAGCTTTTTTTTCAAGTTAAATCGACTAAAATGCATATTATGTGATAAACACATGAGGGATTTTAACGGATCCATAGATGAGGTTAGCAAAGTTGATAAAAATCATTACTTAATTGAATTATTGGAAAAAAATAGTTAATTTTTAACTTTTAAATACAATAATTATTATAAGCAAGCCATAATAATAAAAATAATAAATTACTCAAAATACTAACAATTGCAAGCTTTTCAAAATTGCCTCTCTAGCCTATTTAATTGATAACATGAACTAATGATCTTTTGCCCTAGTGGTTTAATGAGGAGGTAAAAGTCTTTGTCCTTCTTAAAAATTCAATATTCATCTTTTATATTAACAAATTATTACTAACTTTAAATTCTAATATGTAAGTTATAAAATTAATAACATAACATCTTGCTATTTTAACCATTGATTTTTCTTATTAAAGGACTACATCTTTCTAATTATTTTAAGCAAAATCCACTTCTTATTTGAACCAGCAATTAGGTCTGGATTGTCTTTCTAACATGACATACTAGATGTGAAGTTAATTAGTGAATTTCATCGTCAAGTCATAATTTTTGTTAAAAATTAGTGACAAGTAAAAGCTAATATGTGTTTATAAAATTAAGGAATTTGAAAAAAGGTCACTATGTAGACCATTTTAATTTTACTCCTCCAGACTATTTTCACACACAAAAATTGTTATTTTAGTGTAATAATATTATCATCTAATTTGAACCGTTGATTTCCTAAAATCAATGGCTTACTATACCCTTTATATATATATATATATATATATATTTTATATTTTGAACTCTCACTCCCTCACGCACACATATATAACAACATAAATTTGTTTGATGTACTATGATCCAACAATGCATCTAACTCGTTTACAAATGTACATCTAGTTTATTTAGGTTTAATTAATTTACTAATGAGTTACTAATCTATTGTAGATTACAGATGCGTTTAATTTTAAATTGCTATTTACTTTTGTAACGTGTTACGATTATAGATAAACTTGTTACTTACACAATACAATTAGTTATGCATCTTTAATTTCTCTTTGTGATATTTAGTATGTACTCTATTTCCTAGCATGTTGCTAGTTTTTAATAAAATTCCACTTGCCAAAAAAAAACATATAATCAATTAATTTGTACGCTAAAACTTAAAACATAAATTAACAATCTTTTCCATAAAAACATCACATCCTGTGATCAAGCAATATATTACCATTGAAGAAACATAGTTGATGAATTAGCTATTCTTCCAAAATAAAATTTATACAAAACGTAATGACTAATGTTTCAGTGTATGATTTCTTCATGTCATACATTTAGAGCAATCTAGTTGAGATTGACACACCCTATCACTTCCACCAATGCGGTGTGATCGCACCCTCACCCATCGAATCGAAACCACATCGGAGCATCACACCATCTCCCTTCATACTTACACACTTGGTCTTGGGTTGTTAAAGATTTAAATGTGTCATCGGATTAAAAATCAATTTAATTTGAATTAGGGAGGCAATGGGCGCCACATGCACCAACCCAAGACCATCAATTTTTTTGTTTCCAGAAATCTCAACCAGCCCAGCATGCATATGAGGTGGGCCCACACACAATATATGATCTCATAAATATGGCCCACTATAAAAGAATGTCTGGCCCACAGTACCAATTACACACAAAAAAGTAAACAAAATGTTTCAAGAGAGTATAAGCCTCTTCCAATCATTCACCTCCAACAATCATAGAGAAAAGTAACCTATAGTCAAATGTATTTATTCACTAGTCAAACTAAATATTGCTTTTTTTTTTGTTTCACACAAGTGTAAGCTTGTAACAAGTCAGTTCAGGGATGCTTAGACATTTTTTTATAATTGTATTTTCAACATGGTTTTTAATAGGTCAAGAATAAGAAAACAAAAAGAAAATGTCATCATAATCATTATGCTTTTAAATAAAGAAAATCGTAACAATAGATATTGTGTTGGTGTGCCTTTATAGATAACCAAGAAAATATTTACTTTAATTACTCATTTATGAGACCTGATTAAGCAACATGTTAATGTTATAAATCCACACTATCATGTGTATTAGCTTTACATTATTGTATCATGAGGAGTAAACGACTAAATGGTCTTTCGGTGGTAGTTAGTAGATAAAAAATAATATGTACGTTAGCATGTCCTTTACCAAGTATTCTCTTTTCTAGTATTAGAGACGAAAATGATAAAATAATCGTTCGAGCTATCAAACTTATTTAAAGATAAAACCATGAAATTCTCGAAAATAAGACATGTATGATTATCAAGCTGAACATTAATTATATAATGTATAAAATTTTGATAACGAGTTTCAAAGCATACTTATCTATATACATAGAGAGATATCATATGCTTTTCAACCCACAACTGAAAACCTATTAAACCAACGTTTTCGAACCACAAGATCACTCATCACTCGTAATTAGTTGGTAATGGTATGATCAAATATACATTAGATGAACATGTTATTGGTTTTCACATATTTCTGCCTTATAGTAAGTTAAGAAAGTTTACACATTACTTAGACTTTGATAATTTAGTGTCAATTGTAATGCGAGATTGACGATACATAGTGTTGGTGGTACTATTCACTCAAGAAGGCTTTGGTGATATGACGATACAAAGGGTAGGTTGTACTATTTACCCAAGAAGGCTTTGGTGTAAAAGAATGAATTTAATCACTTTACTAGAAGTTTATATGTGGGTAGAATAAGTTGGTACAAACAACCAGTAAACTACCTAGTTCCAACCTTCTCTATCAAGATCTCTTTTAGAAAAACATGTACTACTTTAAACCTCGTTGTGCTACCAATGTTGTATGATGATTGTTAGCTTCAATCACTAAATTATTAAGGTCATAACATATATTATGCATAATTTTAATTGTATGTGACCATCAACATGTTTAACGCAATGTTGTTGAAAGGATTCAGATTATTCAATATGTGAGTGTAATAAGCATATTGGCTTACATGAAAATAAGATACTATTGTGACGTTCAATGTTTCAATGATGACGAGGAAACAACATATATCCCAAAATGAAAATTTTTCAACACAATAATCGTTGATCCAACACTGTCTTCATTTAAAAGCCAACGACAACAAAGAAACATACCAAAATAAGGATAGATGACCAATATTATCTTTGATAATTTAGCTTCTTTTATAATCATTATATTGACTAGAAATATTAAATATCATGACCCAAACAAGCAAGATCATACTTTAGAGAAACAATTGGCATTATGCTTGAAAATCAAATTATTGAAACTTTCACGATGAAAAACTAAAAGTACAAATATATGAAGAACAAAGGAGTACTAAACAATATGAAGCAAGTACAAGATATGTAAATTTTACACGTCTTAAAATCCCATAATATATATATATAGCTGTATAATAATAAGAACGTTTGATGATAACTCGCAAACCTAAAGCCAATACATGATATAGTGTCTCATAACATACGAATTAAGTCAGTATTGATATATAATAGAAAAATCTAACACACAAGTAAAACTAAATATGTAATTGTGAAGTCACCTAGAGAAGGAATATCTCAACATTACCATATATATATATATATATATATATATATATA
>BJCM01152142.1:0-13010 GCA_018326385.1 Flaveria bidentis | reverse complement strand
GACCATACTTATGCCCTAGACAACCAAATGGAGCATGGACGAATGGCTTACTAGATTGAGCCAGTCGCCCGAATGGAGTTGTGCGAATGAGTCAGTCGCCCGACTGAAACCCAGTCGGCCGACTGGATGTGATCGACTGAACCAATTGCATGACTGAGATCCAATCACCTGAATGAAAAGAGCGAATGGGTCCAGTCGCCCGATTGAAATCAGATTCAGCATAAATAAGGCCACAATCGATCGCATAAACTCATCACGTCTCATTCGCCCTAAAATCGCATAGGCTACCGTTACTCTGCCAAAATTTCCTCTAACCAAATTTCCTCTAACAATGTTGTGCAATCTACCAAAAATTCGGTCGATTTGATACCAAAATCACGACATTCAGCCCTAACCAAGAACCGAAACTAAGTTGGACAAATAACCTAACTAAACTAAGTAAAATGTTGAAATCAAGGTTATTAGGTGATTAGTAGAGTGATTGCGAGTCTAATGAACCAATACACGATGTCTAATTTGAAGATTCGGTCAAAATTCGAATTTAATTCGAATGTATAGTAGGTCGGGCGACTGGACACCCAGATGAACTACAATCGCATGACTGAGCTGGACGAATGACTCAGTCGGCCAAATAAACAATGCGAATGAGTTCAGTCAGCCAACTAAATCAATCGCAGGCTCAGTCACCCGATTGAACTCAATTGCACGTATGGTCACCCGAATGTATCCAGTCGCATGTTAGGTCAAACGACTGAACCTAGTCGTATGGTTCAATCTCATGATTGAACTAGACTGATTTCAAACAGGTTAATTACAAATGGTTTCTGTTGTGTGATGATCTAACTTGTATGCCCCTTGTGTTACAGATTGATTGCTGATAGGTTGACCATAAACACCAAGCACAACATTTGTGTTCATCTGGACGCCACAACTCGGAACAGTGCCGAGTTTGCTGGCATTATAGCCTTCCTAAAGAGATCCAGGATCCACAGAGCTATATCTACACCGTGCACCCCATACAGGTCTATATAGCAAGCCTTCTGGGAGGGTGCATTGGTTGATCGTTCTCATGAGCCTACTGCATCCGAAACACTATTTTTGGGCAGGATATTGAGGTGACTGCTGAAGATATTCGACGAGTACTTGATCTGTGTGACGATGCGGATCACCCTACCAGACTACACCCTCTCACAGTGAGAGGGTGCTTCCTCAGGATGAAGTACGCTTGGGATATCAATGCAAGGGTGCTTAACAAAAGCAACCTGTGTCCCCAGTTTAAGTACTTGGCGCATGTGATACTGAAGTGCATGGCATCGAGGAGGGGTGGGCTTGATGACCTATGAGACCAGATTCAAAATGCCTACATGGCATTGGAACTCAACCACCCCTTCAGTTTCTCCAGTATGATATTTGCCTACCTCATAGAGAACCTTGAGGCCAAGGGCAAGGAGGGCTTCTGTATGTACCCTAGATTCTTACAGATGATTATTGATGAAAAGCCGCCTACCTTGCCTAAGGAGAGCCACGATGCGGTTGCTTTAGACGTGATGGATGATACAACATTGGGTTGTATGAAGGTCCACAAGGGGAAGCAAGTCAAGACCCCTGTGAAGTGATTTTTCGGGCATCTGGCCCAGGAGGAGTAGGTGGCGCCACGAGGAAAGTGATTCAGATGTGGAGCAGATTTCCCTCCCATCTGATGACTCCAATGACGATGACGGTGACACAGTTGAGACTCTAGGCCCGCTTCTACTATGAGCCCCATTACCCATGTGACACCTCCACCACCCACTCGTGGAGACACTAGCACCGCCAGTTTCCATTAGGACTTCTGCCCTCCTGATGAGAAGGAAGAGAGTGATGACGAGCCACTAACGAGGACAGTGGGCAGTCGTGTGTTTGCTACAGAGCACGGGTTAGAGGCGGTTGGAGGACGCCAAGCTGCATCTGGGGAGACCACTACTAATCCCACGTATACCCCAGACCAGCTCAGTGTCCCAGGGGGAGCATCCACCTCGAGGGGCTCGAGGAAGAAAAGGATGGCTCAGCCTCACGGGATAAAGTCGAAGATAATGAGGATGACTTTCATCACTACCACCACCACAACATCCACTACCACCACTCCACCCACCTCCACTACCACCATTCCACCCACTACCATAGCCACAACCACCATCACCACTACCACTCATCCACCTGCCACCACCACTACCACACCCACTCCACCACTTACACACATCCCATCCACCACCACTACTACTCACCAATCACCACCCATTCATATACCAACCCCAATATTCACCACTGCCACCACCACCACCACTACCCACCAAGCCGGACCATCATCCCACCCTACATACCACACAGGTTCATCTCTACCCTCCATTGAGGTAGAGGAACAGTTGTCAGCACTCAACCGTATGATGCTGAAGCTGTTAGCTGCTGATGAAGAGAAGACTGCCTAACTACGTCAGCTTGTGGAGCAAAATTGTAGCCAAGCTCAGTAGATCTCACAGCAAGCTCAGAAAATCGCCCAACTCCAGGAGCAAAATGTCCACTCAGCAAAGAGGATAGAGGAGTTGGAGGCATCAAACAAGACCATCATACTCAAGCTCAAGGGATCCAAGGATGAGCCTCTCAAGATCAGAGAAGGAGATGATGATGATGATGATGATGATGATGATGATGATGATGATGATGATGATGATGATGATGATGATGAGAGTGAAGATGATGAGAGTGATGATGATGAGGCAAGTGATAAAGAAGAGACAAGGGAAAGGCAGAACAGTGATGATGATGAAGAAGGAGATGCAGCTGCATCTACCTCAACTCAAGGTCAAGAGAGACGTACAAAGAGAAATCAAGACCAAGGAGCCTCATCTTCTGCCCCTCCTACTGACGCGCCGACGCCGGTTATTCAGGGGAAAAGTAATGCTTAGATATTTATGTACTTGAAAACTTTGTAATTGAATTTTGGATTAATATTATGTAGTTAATGTTTATGTATATATCTGATGTTTACTGTTTTGATTATTGACTAATGGTTGATGTGTTACATGTTTTAAATCCAGCAGATCCAAATTTTCAAAGAGATGAATACGATATGGCTCCCCTTCAGCAGATCAAGACTCAACTCACAACGATTCTTGATCTGTAAAGGATAGTCAGGATATCTTTGAGTTACACTTCTGAAGAAGGAGAAATAATTCATGATCTCACTGATGAGCAATTGGCCGAAATATTCCGACTGAATCCTGACGAGATCGTGAAGAATGCTCCTACAGTAAACGTGGAAAGTGACGATGAGCTCATGACGTAGACGAGATAGAGATTGAAGATGTCACTGCCCAACATTATCCAGAGTATGCTGACAACGAGGGAAATGTCGTTCCTAATCTGGGAGACACTCTTTTCAGTGATACTTTTGAAATTCTGGATAAAATGGAACAGCAGTCGGAGAAGAATACAGAGCAAGCCCAAGCCTCAGACGCTGATGTCAACATCAGAAAGGCTGAATAGGAAGCATGTTTTGCAGAAATCAGAGCCCAACACAGTGCTTCAAAGACAAATGTCTACACCAAACTCTATAAAGTGAAGAAGCATCACAAGGTGTCAGGAAAAATTATAGTGTGGGCCAATTTTGAAGATCTTAACGTTTATGCTGTTAAAAGAGAGAAGGGGATCGAGTACTTCACATTCCCACACGAACTGAAGACTCTTCCGGGTTTTGAGCTTAACCAGCTAGCAAAATTGAAGTTGTTATATGCTGACCCTCGTAAGATGTCAGGTTGGTTTGAAGCTGCTTTAAAGAGAGAGTACCACACTAGGTGGGTCAACTTCAAACCTCAACAACCAACGAGGTATATCAGAAGATCTAAAGTTAATGCCATTACTGGAAAACCAAAAATAATGCTGAAGTTGAGTCCTCCGCACATGATGTCTAGAATCCCTCTACCGGAAATGCCACAGGATTTCACTCCACACTTCAAGTGGTGGTACTACGATTAGAGAACAGGTGAGGCGGTCATAGTGTTGAACAAAAATGGTAGTATGGAAACAATCAGGGTGTTTGACCCTATGTGGCTTATTAACTTGTCGGCTGATGATGTTTACACCTTATACAAGTGGCCACTGTTCTATGACGCCCAAGATATTGTAAAAGCCCTCCAATTCCAAAACGTGATTAGACTATGCTTTGCATTTGAAATACATGTAGGAGTTACAAGAGAGGAGAAGTACAATAAATATGAGGAGCTTATGAAGAATGTAAGAAAATGGATGAAACTAGGTCCCAGGGGGAGTTTGTAGATACATGTGTACCTAGTTTATAAGCTTAATATAAAATGCCTTTATTGTCTTACACATATGTAATAGAATGGGTACTTAATGAAATACAATGTGTGGTTGTGCTTATAATGTTTATTATTTCATTGATTAGTAGGTTAACACTTATTGAACTAACTAAATAGGTTTGTGGTTGTTTACATAGTTCTTAGTTAATAATAATTAAGAAATATGGTTAAACTTAATCGTGTGAATTTCTCATGTGAATGGCCCATGCTAATGGACCATACGCATGAATCACTTCATGCTATTGAACTAGTCGCACAACTGAACCAGGAGACTGGATCAGTCGCATGATTGGAACATGAGATTGACTCAGTCACACGACTGAACACTCTGTCGTGCAAATGGATCAACCGCATGGCTCAATCGCACGACTGAACCATGCTAATGGTTCAGTCGCATGAATAAGAAACCCTAACCTATAAATACCACTTAATTCGTGGAAAAACATAACACTTCGAATTGATTCTACGTGTGTTCTCACTGATTGGATCGCTAATCAAATAGGATTCCGCACTATTAGATTCGGTATACACGTATATCAGTTAATATTTCGTCCAGTACACGATCCTAACATATATAATTAGTTCAATATGCGTTAATAAACAATAAACATTCAAACATACACTGAAACATTCAACATTAAGATCATCAAACACATATTCTGTTTCATTCAACTCATATATTTCAGTTACATTAAGTACATGACAGACTACATATTTATCTATAGATTTTCGTTTAAATTTTTACAATTGACAAACACTAACTTTGATACAAGTTATACTAAAAGTCAAATATAAAACTGAAAAGAATGGGAGTAAGGATATGATGGATGCATGTATGGTTGACGAAAGAAAGAACTATGATAAAGGTTCGTCTAAATTAAGTAGATAGTAAAATGAGGGATATAGAACTTGTTTACAATATGAATTTTTAACTATGTTGTATCGTAGGTTTAGAGAGCAAAGCAAGTGGAGGGTAGAATCCAAATGTCAAACAAAAAATCATCCTAGCATGAACATGAAAAAATGTGGCATAGAATAAAAGAATAAAAGGTAAGGAATTGAAATCCATCTTTTTTGCAGTTTACAAACATAAAACACATATGGTAACTCGTATTTTTAAATCTAGTGGCATAGAATAAGTCACACAACATCAGTACACCGTCTTACAATTTGGGGGTGACGCAGGAGGATGGAAAGTTGCTTAGAGATAAAGGTAATCTTAATATTTAGGTTTGTCTGATAAAATATGTCACACTTATAATTATATGACATTACATTAAAAACAAATCCAAAAAAGAAAATATGGCTATAAAACTGGAGTTTTAAGATTAACTAGGATTGATTACACTTGCATACAATCTAATGAATACATACCCAACAACGTATGTAAATTCATGTAAAATCAGCTGAATGTGGAATATATGTTGTTGTTTTATTGTAGATCAGTTATGCAACTTGGGTGTCCTATCTTTCAGCTTGAGTTTAACACAGGATGAGAAAAGTGTGGCTGAAAAAAGAGGTACATAAAAATTAACTTACATTGAAATGCAATGTCTTACTTGATATTACATTAAATGGAGGAACTTGTTAATTTATTTAAGTTTGTTAAGATAATGAAATTAATATTTTGTATGTTATAGTTGATATGTCAAGAATCTTTAATACACCTGCATACAGTTTGGGCTTTACAAAAAGGGAAACGAAGAATTAAAGAAAACATGTAATGTTATAAAACACTTAACAAAATAATGTTACATGGGGATGTGTTATTTTCATTGTAAATGGTTCTGTTTTTGTTACCCTGGAAAAAATAGTATATCCTAAATTTGGTTGCCCTGAAAAAAAAATTGGTGACGCATATTATTTTCCATGTAAAAAAAATCATGTTATTCATCTTACAAACAAAATCATGTTACATAGGGATGTGTCATTTTCCATGTAAATGGTTCTTTTTTTTGTTGCCCTGGAAAACAAATATAACCTAAATTTAGTTGCCCTGTAAAAAAAATTGGTGACGCATATTATTCATCTTACATTACAAACTCATGTTACATACACTTACATTACAAACTCACGTTACACACTTACATTACAAACTCATATTACATATACTTACATTACATTACATTGGTGATGCATATTTTTCATCTTTGGTAGTCCTGGATAAAATATATAGCCTATATTTAAAATTGGCATGAACATGAAAAAATGTGTCACCCCCCGTAATTTAAATTTTAAATATAAATTTTAATTTTAAATATAGCCTAAATTTTAAAATGTTGACTGTCAATTATGTGTTCGTGTTTTATAGTTGATAATCTAGGCAACTTTGGTGTATTGTCTTATAGCCTGGGTTTAATAAAGGATGAAACAACTTAGCATGAAGAAAGAGGTACATATATAAATTACATTACACTTGGCATGAATTACCTAACATTACATTTAAAGGAGGCTTATGAAACTTTGGAGGTTTATGGAGATTTCTTGATTTACTAAAATAACTATCATGTTTATCATAGTTATTAAATCAAGAAGCTTGGATTCACTTACTGGCAATATGGAGTTGACACAAAAGGGTGAATAAGTTTTGAAGAAGTTTTGAAGGAAGCAGGTAATATTAAAACCTTTTAACAACAGAACTTACATGCGATTACATCAAAATGGAGTGTTTGTTCTTCTTGCAAATGTTCAAACCTTTTAACAACATAACTTACATACAATTACATCAAATTTAAATCTTTTGTTCTTCATGTAAATTGGTCTATTGGTGCTACATCTTATTCATCTTTTCCAATGTTTTATGAGATTATATATATTCATCAATTTCTGTTTAGTAGATATATTTGGAAAAAGTAACAAAATGATATTGGAAAAGTTGAAAATAATTGAAGGACCAAACTATAGCTTGGGATTAACACAGGAAGAAAAGAATACAACTCCTATTGGAAATAATTATTGATAAGTCTATGTGTATAAAATATTTCCAATTGATTCAGGTTGCAAATGGGATTAAGGCATAAAAATACTAAATGTACGTTTTTTATATGTTCATGTAAGATGCAAGAGAGATGAAGGAAGAGAATAAAATAATTAGAAAAAATCCAAGAAGAAAAAGAATAGTTTCCTCATCACTAAAATTATCATACTTTAGAGACAACAATATATTGGTTATTCACCAAGGATGATGTGGAGATTTGGGAATCAATCTACAATGCAAATCCTAGGGAAGATAATGGATAAATAATTAGATAACATTATAAAATGGTAACCTTAAAAGTAAACAAGAAAAACCATTTATTACGGGTTTTTTACTTAAATTTGCATTAAAAAAATAAAAGATGAAGGCTACATTTTGCAGCAACTAGGTTTTTGACACACACTTTGGGGTAAGGTTAGAGATATTTATTTTAAGGACCCTAGAGCAAGAAATCACCACACAGACTGTTCGTCTTCCACCAGCCATTCATACATACAAAAATACTATAAAAATCTATAATAGCTACTAAGATTGATCAACAATTCCTGGTTTGTTTTTTAATTTAGAGTGGTTGTTCATAATGAAGAAAAATGTCTGAGGACATTTACAAATAACATCTTCAAAGAGTTAGGGAGGGACGAGAGCCAAAGAGATCTAATAGGGTATGATCTTGTGTTCTTTCCAATATTAGAAAAGAATCATTTCTACCTTGTGGTCTTTGACATGAAGAACCTGACAACTTTTGTCATTGACAATATGGACGCAAAAGAAAGCATTGTGCAACCGGGGGACCACGACGAATATAAAAAAAGATACACCTTTCAAAGTGGTAAGTTCATAGAAACTGAATTTGTGTGTTAAAAAAAGGGTCAAAAGGGTTATTTTCTGTTTGCAGATTTGTTAAAGATTCATAATTAACTCATGTTCCTAAATTTAACCCTACGTAGAAACATATTTTTAATCAATACCTGCTAAAATGAGGAATGGTAAAGCAAACATAATTGAATCTACAAACATCAACAAACTAGAGTTATCATGGGCTACTAAACAAAACTACACCAATTGTGTAATATTTACAATCTGCCATATGGAGATGTTCATAGGCAACGGGGCTACATTTGAGTGCGGGTTCAAGAATAAAGAAAGAACAGTGAAGTCTCAAATTAAAATTCTCATGAAATATTGTGCTTCACAATATTACTATTGGATATAAATGTTCACAAAAAATAAGTGATGGCTGAAGCCTACAGTATTAAAGGTTAACTGTCGATTCATAATGATATGATCACCGAGTTAACTTAAGGGTTGTATATAGGCGGTATTTGATTGTTGTTGTACTGTAATTTAATGTTTGGGATACTCGTTCACACAAGTAACTGTATTTTGGGATGCTTAATATTAATGATATTCAACGTACCTAGGGATGATTCATATTTTGCTACGTAAGATTCGAAAATAATTCTTATAAAATTGATGGATTACATGATAGAACAGATCCAATCAGGGATGTCTACAAAATAACTTTTCTAATTTCTGTGCATATTAGTGCAGCTAGATGTAACACCGATGTAACTTAATGTAGTTTGATTCCAAAAATTGCATCTTCGGCTTTCAAAAAATATAAAATTATAAAATTAATAATTACTAATGTTAATATATTTTGGGTTTACATCTCTATGGGGGGTTATAGATTATACATAATTTGTTGTTGTGTAATTAAAAATAAACAAAAGGTTGTGGAGATAAGTAAATTTGAAAGTGTGCTAATTACTGTGTTGTAATCCCCAATTGAAAATATCGTCTTTAAAAAAAATATAAAAATCAGAAACAAATTCATCATATATTCTGGGTTTTTGTAAGATAATAAGTATTTTCATACCATAATATGTTCTCGTAGTATACCATGTCCACATTGCAATGTAATGTAAAATATCACACGCGTGACGTGTGTTGACGTAAGAACTAGACATTGTTTTTTAGTAACAAAAATAATAAAGTAAGAGAAAACAAAAAAAATGTAATACCTGAACATTGGCATTAAAGTATAAAAGAGTTATCTACTTAAAATGTAAAAAGCATTAAAGTCAGACAATCAAAACCAACATAACATCATACATGAAAAAAGATTCTTCTTATATTTTTGGCTAATCATTGTTGTTTCATAAAATCAAATTGTAAAAGGGGATGAATACAAAATGATGAATTACATGATAGAGCATATGCAAAAAGCCGCTCTCGACATATGAAAATTTTTCCAAGTCGTGCGCATGGTATTGCAGGAAAATGTAACAGCATGTAAGATAATGGGGGTTATAGATTATATATAAATTATTGTGGTAACTTAAAATTAATTCATGATTGTGTAAGTAACTCCAAGTGTGTTTATTACTATAATGTAATTCAAGTTTGATAAACTTTAGGTTTATGTAAAAGTATAAAAATAAAAATTAAATCATCTTATATTTTGGGTTATTCAAGATAATGAGTATTTTCATAACATAAATATCGTGTCATGGTATACCATGTCCCCATTGTAACCTAATGTAAATCATAAAAGTAAGAGAACATAAAAACAAGATGTACTACTTGAAAATTGCCATTAAAGTATAAAATGGTTATGTACCTAAAAGTGTAGCAAGCATTAAAGTAAGACAACGAAAAACCAAACATAAATCATACATGAAAAAGATTCTTCTTATATAGTTTGGGCTAATCATTGATGTTTTTACAAAACCATATGTATACAAGTTACCCACTAGAATAAATGGTAACCAAAAAACATATGGTTAAAAAACATAATGATATAACACACCAATCATTATACTAAAAAGTTACTCCCACTAGTGACCGGTCACATTAACTACTTTGACAACAAACCCGACACACATAAAATCATACTAGCATCCCATACGTTACCCACTAGAGAGTGGTAACAAAGAAAGAAAAGTTATGCAAACTATTGGGGTGGGTCGGCTAGACCAACCATAGCCTTCTTTGAATAGTTCCTCGAATCATGGTGCCTATACTCCTTACATATGTTGCACAATCTAGGCATCTTCATGCTCTTCTCAAGAGCCTTCTCCCCCCGGTCTAATTAAACATCGATTGGTGCCACATCCCTTATTGCGAATACTTTGAGGGGTCATTAAATTAACATCAACCACATCTTCAATACCAACAAGTGTTTTAATAACTTTGGACCTTTTGTTAGAGGTGGTTTTGTTGTTTTTTGGGCCTGAATTCCTGCCTTGATTTCCTTTAACTTCCTACCTAAACCAGATAAGCCTATGTTGTCCCTTAGTTGGTCAACAAATCATTCACACAGTCCAAAACATCATTCCTTAAAATAGCTTGTTCGTTGGTGTCTACGGTGAGTCTGTTCTGTATACTAAAAACCTGAATAGGAAGACTTTCACGAAACCAATGGTTAGATATATACTCATCTAGGATTTCAGTGAGTTTTTTTTAAATGAATGACACTTTAGATGTGCCTGCAGAGGTAGCCAATATGAGTAAATCCCATAAACGAACACTCATACAACTTGGTAACCAAGTGATGAGAAACCTGAAAATTAAGAAAGGTCAGTTCCAGGAAACTACATTGATGTAATAAAGTTATGAAATAAATTTCTTACGTAAAACTCATTTACAAAATCAGACCTCTTATCCATGTGAGATATTGTGAAAACCTTTGTTATAAAACAAGACATTAAACCCTTGTATATCTCTTTTTGAACCTCCTTAAAGGTAGTTTGCATGTAGAAATGTGTTTCGTGCTGTTCGATTGGTAAACCAATGCGATTTTGAACACAGGTGGTACCGCTTACATAGTCAACATTGTGTTGGTTGTAGCGCTGATTATCTATAACAGTGTCAAAAGGCATGAAAAATTGAACAAGCGTGTTCGCATGATTAGAATTCACCTAGAAAGAAGCATCAGAACTCTCACATCTAGAGGTGGTTTTCATGAGACAACACATTAGGATTTCTCTTAAATAAGTTGGCACCCCCATATGTCTAATAGCAAACATGTCATTCAAGCAAACATTCTTGGTTAAATAAAAAGAGTTAATTAGATTACCCCAACGGTCCTCAAATGTAGCAGGCGTGATGTATATATTCCAGACCAACTTATGAATCGCCAAACGAATATTAGAGTTCTCATAAATATCAACGGTAATATGAAAAAAATTCCATAATTACATCACCTTTCGCAAAAATGATTGGCCTAATTTCTACCTTTACCACAGATTACATATAACATTACTACTATGTAAAAGATTATCTTACCATCCAAGTACTTATTGGTTACATACACTTACAGCAGATGGCATGCCATGTTTGATTTTAAACATAAAAATTAGCTTACTAACACTAGACTGTGTGATTAGAGTTAACTTACACTAGGGCATATAATCTACGGGTAGGGTCCACACTAATTACCTAATTTTACATCATATTACATCAGATTACATTGCCTATTCTTATTTACTACAAAAATGATACGCTTACTTAGTAAAAACATATTACAAATGAATTTAGTGATGTAGTATTGACTATTTAAAGTACATCATGATAAAATACCATATCCAAGTATAGATTGGTTACAACACTTACATTAGGGGGTATGTCATGTATGATTTTAAACTTAAAATTAGCTTATACTCTCATATTGCCGTTAACTTACAAATATTTACATCCTATTACATCAAATTAAAAAAATGTACTATTATTTACTACAAAAATGTTGCGCTTAGTAAAAGATATAAATCTACAAAAATTAAACTGGTGATGTAGTATTCGGTATTTGAAGTACATTGTCTAGGTCTGGATAGAAAGACTATTACACTGAAATTTGATTAATCTACACAAAGGATATGATAATAATAAATAAGAAAGCATTAGTTAGCACTAAAAAATTGAACGTAAAAATATACCTTGGATGGTAATTTCTCCATGATGTGCCACATAAACAAACGATGGTAAGATTTCACAAAAAATTGATAACACAGCAACCTTCATTGAGGGATCCTGATCAATTAAAATTAAAGTTTGATGAATCTTGTGAGTTTTCAAAAAAACAACGGAGAAGCCACACGTACGACGCAGAAGTTTCATCATTCAACGAATCGGCTGCAAATGTTACACAATTTTTGTGAAGTTCTACACTAGTAAAAGGCACAAATATCATGTTATACCTATGCGTGGGTAATGAACACCAAAGAAAAATCAGTACAGAAACGCCTAAAAAACATTTGAGTACAATATTATATATGAGATGTAAGTAAGAATATGTATTTGTTAGGACCTGCTACGTACTAAGTACTAACTGATTCAACGTGAAACCAGATCAAATAGTGGGGAATCCTATTTGATTGGTGATCCAATCAAAGAAAACGTTAATTCAATCAAACCTAATGATTAGAATACGTTAAGAATAGATTAGGAATGATCTGAAACGTTCTATGAACTTGGATGAGACGTACTGGACGAACTCAGACGGCTAGGGTTATGTCATCTCGAAAACTCTCTAAAAATCCCGTTTTTCCACGAATTAAGTGGTATTTATAGGTTACAGTTTTCAGTCGTACGATTGAGCTAGGCGACTAGCTCAGTCGTGCGACTGGCTCAGTCGTGCGACTGGCTCAGTCGTGCGACTGGCTCAGTCGTGCGACTGG